>QEPC01004883.1:1712210-1763867 GCA_003113815.1 Sphenodon punctatus | reverse complement strand
CATGTGCCCCCCCCGCTCCTTCACCCAGGGTCCGCAATTTAATATTCACCAACCATCATCCATGGGCCACTGACTCTTCTCCGCCGCTGCTGCTTCTGCCGCTTCTGCATAGATCCAGGGAACGTGCAGGCAGGCAGCTCTTAGCCTCCCCGCGTGTCCCTTCCTCCCTCCCTCTCTGCCAGGGAGGGAGGGAGGAAGGAAGGGGGAGGCTAAGAGTTGCGCGCGTGTCATCAGCTCCCAGTCCCCTGCACAGGGGGCCTCTATTGGGTGCCCCCGTATGAACTTTCCCCCTGCCCAGCCCCCACAATGGAACAGTGTCCCCTACAGCACTGTTCCATTTCAGGGTCCCTTTATGTGGACTGGACGGCTCTTCTAGCCGCCCACTCTGCATAAAGGGAGAATGGCTCCCTTTTGACGGGTGGGGGTGACTCTGAGTCACCGGCTGTGTGCGCGTGCACACACAGCCGGTGAGAATGTGCGGA
Source organism: Sphenodon punctatus (assembly GCA_003113815.1). Classification (NCBI taxonomy): domain Eukaryota; kingdom Metazoa; phylum Chordata; class Lepidosauria; order Sphenodontia; family Sphenodontidae; genus Sphenodon; species Sphenodon punctatus. Next base: position 1,763,385 of record QEPC01004883.1, on the reverse strand, counting down.
GCCACCTTGCAGAACCTTGTTTAGCAAGGCAGAGACCTTCAGAAGGTCTCTGCCTTGCTAAACAAGGTTCTGCGAGGTGGATCCGCACATTCAGTGCGATGCCGACATGGCCGGGTTTGGGTTGGTTTTTTTTAAACTGTCGGATCTGCTGCCAGCCAGGGAAGCCCTGGGGGGCCAGGAGGGGCATTGCCTCTGCTTCGCTGGAGGGCCCACCACCCCTGTTGGTCAATGCTTCCTGTTCATCCATTGGTGGGTTGAGACCCTATTAGAGCCTCACAGGAAGCAGACTGCTTGGTGGTTGCTATTGTAGCAGGCCCTGACCTGAGTGCTGGTGTGATCCCTGCTATCTCCACTCCAGCCCTGCTTAGCCCTGTTCTGGAGCCTTTCAGCATACTCAACTCCTGTCTGGCTTTGTTCCCGCCTTGATCCTTGCCCAGCTGCCTTCCACCTTATCCTGCCTATCAGCTTGGATTGGTACTCTCAGCTAGTACTAGAACTAGGGGACACTCCATGAAACTGATGGGTGGCAAGTTTAAAACAAATAAAAGAAAATATTTTTTCACTCAGCGTATAATTGGGTTGTGGAATCTACTGCCAGAGGCTGTGGTAAGGGCCAGTACTATAGCTGAGTTTAAAAGAGGTTTGGACAAGTTTCTGGAAGATAGGTCCATTAGCAGCTATTAGCCAGACAGGATCAGGGAACATGATGGGAGCTGGGGGAAAACAACAGGGAATGGATCCCCCATTGTGACCTGTTGGGTGCTTCTCCCAAGCCACCGTGATTGGCCACTGTTGGAGACAGGATGCTGGGCTAGATGGACCATTGGTCTGACCCAGTATGGCACTTCTTATGTTCTTATGTCTTCAGCCCTGCTCCCAGCCTGCCTGCCTGTTTGCCTTCCAGCCAGCCTGTTTTCCAGCCTTCACCCTTCATTCCTGCCTGACCACTTGTCAAGGACCCTTTTGGACTGATCTTTTGGTGTTTTTAGACAAACGTCTCCCCACCTATTACTCACCCATCATGCAGGTTGCAGGGTCGTATTGGTGCCCTATGCAGCCCTGCAACATGCATGATGGGTGGGGGGTGAGTAGAGAGGCGCTTGTCTAAAAACACCCTTTGACTTCTGGCTTGGCTCCACCTCCTGACTTTGATTCCTGTTTGCTGACTCAGCTCTAGTTCTTGGCTCCTGACATCATACTTGGCCCTGATCTGGGTGCCTGACACAAGCTTAGGGGTAGACTGCTGCTCCTCCTCCCCTCATCATGAAGAAGCTGAAGGGCCTAAGAAGAAGGCCCAGACAAGACTGTTGTGTTTGTTTATTGTTAACATCATTAAACAGAGCCTTGAAGTGAAGATGGATGTCTTAGAAACCTGGCTTTGTTGTGAAAATAGAGACTTGAAGATAGAGATGCAAGGCCTTAGTGGATCTGCCACACCACCACAACTGCTGCACAGTACAGCCAAACCCACGTCCTTTAAACTAATTTTACCACTCAGGGTAGGAGCTCCCTTGGCAAGAGTTTCCACACTGGCAGGAAACTGGAGCAAGAAAGTACTCGTCAACCCACACTGACAAAACCCATCCAAAGCAAACACTTTCAATGAAGTTGCTCTGAAATTAGAACAAAAAGTGGAAAAATCATCCTCTGGCTATTTAATAATTGTCCAATCCACAGAGGCACTGAGTCCAGCTCTCAAGAAAGTTTGTAGCACTTTTCAAACAGGAAGTAGAAGGTTATAAGGAAAAAATGATTAACCAGTGTCTGAAGCCTGTTTCCTAAGAACGTAGGAGCCTCAAGTCAAGTGTGGTATGCTGGCAAGCTGTAGGAGGCACAGGGTTTAGAGGCTTTTTAAAATAAGAGTGTGTAGAGTGTCTAATGCAAGGAGACCAGTCAGTGTTACTGTTGGGGCAACAATCTTCTCTGCACTATAGGTATTAACATACATGATGGCAGACTGATCAGATGTCTGGCAAGGAGTTGTTTGGCAAGTAGTTTCCCCGGGTGTGGTGGCAGCTTGCTTCCTGGTCAGGATCAGGGTCAGCTGTGGAACAAGTGTTCATGCAGCTGGGCCCAGGGTGAGGGCATGGAGCTGCACGAATGTGCAGCTGGCCCTACCCCGTGCTGCACCCAGTGACCCGCCTCACCCCCATGACAGGCAGCCATAGTGGCCAATGACAGCTGCCATGACTGCCCATCATGGGGGCCACTCCGGACTGGGCCAGGCCAGGAACAGCGGACTACCACATGTGATAATCCACTGTAGCGTGGATGGGCAGGCCATTCTTGAGTCGTTGTGGTGGCTAACCTGGACTGTGACTCCGGAGTAGGCCTGAAGCAGCAGCATTGTTTACTGTTCTGCTTTATGCTGCCACTTTTTCAGCTTGTCTGCCACTGATCTGATGGCAACCAACGGCATTTTATGATACTTCACGGCAATTTGCAATAGTTTGCGGAAATTTGCAGCATTTTACAGCAGTTTATGGAAGTTGTGGCAGTTTATGGCACTTTGTGGCATTTACGACAGTTCACGGTAATTTGCAACAGTTACGACAGTTTTAGTGACATTTTTTACAATTTGTGACAGTTCTCCCATAACGTTTATGACCGTTTACAGACGTTTACAGCAGTTCATGGAACTTTGCGACAGTTTTTGAAATTTTACAGCAGTTCCCAGAAGTCCCAGAGAGTCTCCGGCACTTTCAAAAAGGCCGAAAAGGGCAACATCCTTGATCGGATAGCAGCAGCAAATATTGGCAAGTGCCACTGCTTCAGTGGGGGTTGCCGTGTCATTAACATGGTGTCGGATTGGCCATTACTGACTAAAAAAGCTGTCGCTTTCCGTTTCACCCTTACTCCAGAGTCCTCCAGCGTCACAGCACAGGCTAGCAGTCACCACACCTGGGGAAACTCCAGGTCAAGCATCTGGATGACCCTGAACAAACATGAGAGTGGCCCACAGGCCAAAGTGGATCCCAGTGGGCCACAGTGCGCCACCATCACATTTGTTAACACCCTTTATGTTGTTTCTGCACCACTATGTTCCTCCCCATCCCCACCCAGTTCAGTGTGATTCTCTAGACTTGTCTTGAGCCTGGGCCACATATAGAGGCTTATAGGTCTACTACTACCTTGAAGCTAATTGTCCTTGGGGTAGGTTTTCAAAGGCACAGTAGCAGACACTGAACTCCCATTCATGCCTTTGAAAAATCCCCTTGACTTCAACTATGTTAAGTTCAGTAATTCAAACAGTAGAGACTTTTCCCTATAGCTTCAGAGGTTGTGAGTTCAGTTCTTATAGAGAGCCTGGCCCTTTGCACTACCACTTACATTAATTAAACTTGAAGCAGTGGCAGCTGGTGGACTTTCAGGTTGGTGAGGCAGGGGGAGGGGCCATAAGGGGTAGGACTGGCATTAAAAAAGGAAATTTACATGATCAAAGGAACAGAACACAAAATTAATGGGAAAACCCAGTGAATGCAGAACCAAAAACTACACAATGGTGGTGACATGCAATACCGAGCAAAATGCAAAGTTCTGTGTGAAAAAAAATCAAAAAGGGAAAACCCACATTTGCTCCTGTAGATTAGATACTATGAAAAAAATTGGCAAGTCAAGGTTTCAAGTCTGTTTTAAATAAGGGAACATTATATGTATGCGTGATTTCTTTTAACAACCACCCCCCCAACCCAAACTACAAAATAAATCCAAAATAAAATTAAAAAATACATCACTCAAGAAGGGAGAACAATTAAAAAGGGCTGTACCAATAGTGAAGAGCAAGAAAAGTCAGGGGGAATTAATTAATTATTAATTAATTAAGAATGTTTTCACAAAAGTAGAAAAATCCAGTCCACTCTGCTGTAGTAACCTTCGAACTGGCCCAGACCAGTTTCAGGCCGATTCTGTATCTTCTGCTCCCTCTCCCTCCACCCCTCTCCAAAAAAGGGGAGTGAGGAGAGAGAGCGCCTCAGGGCTTTGATTGGTTGTAGGGCACCTGGGAAAAGCACCCTAAAACCATTCTAATTGGCTATGTTTCTTCATAGGACCCATGCCTTTGTGCCCTGGCCCCTCCTCCAACCCTCTCTCCCTTATCTTTAATGTGCCAGTGTCCTGTGGGCAACCATCCCAGTTGCCCTCAGATTATCAGTGCATCAAACGCAAGAGGAGGGGCCCTCCTGCTACTACCACCCTGTCCCCACCCCACTGCTTCTTCCATCTCCCTCCCCTGTGCTCCGACCATAAAAGATGTGCAGCGGAACCTGGCAGGCAAAAAACTTTTCACCATATTGGATGAGAAGGACGGTTACTGGCAAGTGGTTCTGGATAAAAAGTCTGCAGAACTGTGCACGTTCAACACCCCATGGGGGAGATATCATTTCAATAGGTTACCCTTCGGCATCAAATCCGCCAGTGAGGTCTTTCAATTGAAAAACCATGAGTGTTTTGTGGACATCCCTGGCATCCACATAATTGCAGATGATATGATCATCGCAGCAGCTAACGAAGAGGAGCATGACACTGTGCCGACAGGTCCTGGACAGAGCACGCAAAAGAGGAGTCAAGTTCAACAAAGACAAAATTCAGTTCCAGGTGGACAACGTTAAGTACATGGGTCATATTTTTTTCAGGAGATGGTGTGCAGCCTGACGATAACAAAGTAGAAGCTATCACCAAGCTTCCCCCTCCTGAGGATAAAAAGGGTCTTCAAAGAATCTTGGGCACCATTCAATATTTGGCCCAGTACATTCCCAATGAGTCCAGCTTGACTGCCTCACTCAGGGCCTTATTGAGAAATGACATCATCTGGCAATGGGGATCCAAACACCAAGCAGCTCTGGACAAACTCAAGTATGCCATCACTACTGCCCCAGTCTTGCGCTACTTTGACCCTGCAGGGCAATTATAAACTTAGGCTGATGCCTCCAAGGATGGCTTGGGAGCATGCTTGTTTCAGCAGATGAGGCCAATCGCATATGCGTCTCGAGCCCTGACCACCGCAGAGCAAAACTATGCGCAAATTGAAAAGGAGCTACTGGCGATTGTTTTTGCAATGTCTAAGTTTCATCAATATGTATTTGGTACCAAGGTGAGATTCCAGTCTGACCACAAGCCACTTGAAGCAATCTTTACCAAACCTATTGGCAAGGCCCCTGCTAGATTGCAAAGGTTGCTTCTGCAATTGCAGAAGTATGATATTGAGATTACCTATACAAAAGGCAAAGACATGTGTATAGCCTCCACCCTCTCAAGGGAGACTGTAGGCACGCCATCCAACTCTACTGATCTCTTGACCAAAAAAAGAGTGATCTACAGTCTGTCTAGCACAGAACCACTCAGCAATCGAATACTCAAGAAGCTTCAATGGAGGCAGCAGCCGCATCAGAGGGAACCCCACACCAGCCAGAGACTCCCGCAACCAAGACACCTGAGGACGTTGCACAAACCAGGAGCGGACGGGAGGTGAAAATGCCAGCAAAGTATAAAGACTATATCATGGGATAGTGGTAAAGACTGATCCCCAATGGAGAGTCAAGTACTGGTGACCTCTGACTCCAAACTAGACAGTAATGTTATTACCGAAAGTCACTAATTTGCGGCTACTTGGTTAGAGGGAAGCCTCAGGCTGAGAAAGGGGGATGTGGCATATGTGTGTACAGCTTTAAGAAAGCTGGCAATAGCTCCTTCTTCCCTCCAGGAACTAGGTGAGTGGGGTTTTCCTATTCGGTTGGTGTTTGGGAGCTGAAGTGTGCGGTCTCCATTTTGTGTTGTGCAGGAGTTCCCTCTTATTATACTAGGCAATATCAATAAATGTATTTCCTGCTCCTTCCTTGTGTGTGCTGACTCAAGAACAGAATAGAGGAGCTCCCCAGAATCATGAGTAGCCCCATCTCAGGGCCCACAGCTGTTGATGACGGCCTCGGACTTCCCTAAAATGGGTACAACCCCCCCCCCCTTGCTGTATAATCAAGGGCCAGTAAACTTGGACCAGGAGGGCTTAAAGGGACAGGCCTCACTGGTGACCAAGGGCCGGCAAACGTGGAAAAGGGGAGCTTGAAAGGATAGCCCCCATAGCAAAGAGGGGCTTGTAAAAAAGGATCGGTCCCAGTCACCATGGAACCCAGCAGAAAGTAGGTCGCTCATGTGAAATACCAGCCTGAACCTGGGGGAAGAGAGGAAAAAGGAAAATGTCTAGAGTAAAGTATAGGGCCATTAAGAGGCATTCTTCCTATTCAGTAGAGCTCTGATGACTGGAACTTGGAGCAGCAATCCCCCCCCCCCCAGGAAGGAAGAAATCCAGGTGCTCCCTTGTGCCTTTTGTGTCCCAGGGAGCCGATCGTTAGGCCCCTCGTCTCATCCTTAACTACCCTCCAGCCACTGTTGTTTGCTCTTGCCCCCTGTGTCAAAGATATCTTATGCATCTTGTATTACCCTTTTTGTGATGGAAGTAAAAGTTTGGTTTCTCCCCTCGTTAGCTCATTGTGTACTCCAAACGACCCATCGTAGCCTCCCCAAATCCTTTGTTCAGTACCCTATAATTGCCCCTAGTTTTCTCCTCAACCTCTGAAAAATCTTTGGACCTAGATACGTGTGGCTAGTCTGTACGTGTTTAAGTTAAGGGTTCTCCCAGACCTTGGTCTGCCCCTCCTCCTTCTTCCATTCCCCGAACGCCGCTGGGTCCATGGGTCGCCTGTCCCCTGTCAACAGGCTAGGAAAGGTAACCTCAGGTCCAGCTTCTCCAGCCAGGTGTGGAAGCCTCACTCTCTCTCTCACAGTCCCCCTTTGCTGAGCCTTTTCCAGATTCCGCCCCCTTCGCCTACCTTACTTTCGCTTTCCCAGCCACCGCTCCTAATTTTCCCCTTTAGAAATCCCTCCAGTCAGACCAGGGCTGTGCTTCTTTGGTTTTTTTGAGCAATAAACATTGCTATTGGACATCTGTCTGTCTCTCTCTCTCTCTTTCTATTTGGGGAAGGTACATAAACTGCCTGTAGTGCGTACTGTCCTCAGCCTGATCCTTTTGAACACGTGGAGACCCCGGTTTAAGTAATTAAGCTAATTTCCCCCCGTAGTAGAGGAACGGTGATTATTGGGGTACATTGCCTCGAGAGGTCATGAGTGGGAGGGGGTCTCCTGTTAACAGATTGGTGGAGAATGCGGGCAGGCACGTGGTAATCCACACAGGATTGTCCACAGAGGCATACGTAGTTACAGCCAGCCGAAACCCCCCCAAATCCTATTCTTTTCTATCTATCTCCTTTCTCTTCTTCTAGACCTGCGGATTTAAAATTCGGGGTCTAGGGTTATTGGGAAGGAATTGTGTGGGGTTGTGGGTTGTTGAAATGTGATATCCCAGAGACTTGTGGTCCCATCCATGGGGAGGCAGGTGGTCTTGAATTGAAATTGTTGAAAGTGATATCCCAGAGACTTGTGGTTCCACCTGCGGGGAGGCGTGTGGTCTTGAACTTAGAGACTCATAGTCCCACCCGTGTGTAAGTGGGTGGTCTTGTATTGTAGGGATTTGTTGTCTCACACCTGTGGGTAAGCGGGTGGTCTGGAATAGGAAGTTTAGAGACTTGTGTAATTTAGAAAAATGTTTGGGCAATTGTGGTCTCAGGAGGACCCGGCACCACTGCCAATCCTGACCCAGATCCAGCCACAGGCACAGCCTTGGGAGTATTGGGGGCCAGAGCTCGCGGTCCTACATGCAAGGCAGTTGGGAAACCTGGATTTCTGGGGTGCATGGATAGTCATGGGATTGTTGTATCTAGGGATCCTAGTGGGGGTGCCTATGATAGTAAAGTGTTGCTGGCGGGCGACTGCTTCGGCAGTTAGAAAACTGTATCACTGGAATGTAGAAGTGATACAGGGCCCTACTGGGAGATACACGCAGGTAGGGCCAGGAGTAACAGTCAGCAACTGGGAAGTGGGAGGCACGCTCCAAAAAGAGCATGGGAAGGTTAAATTGGAGAGATGGACAGCAAAAAAGGGAGAGTGCCCATGGGAACCGGTATGTTTTAAGGGGGAGGACCCAGTGGCTGCAGTAAAAGAAGCTTATGCTGACTACTGTCAGAAGTTCAAGCCCCGGGGAAACCAGAAAGATGCTTGTGCAGCTTGGGCCTTGTGGCATGTTTGTGGGGACTTGCAGGATCTACTGAAGGAAACTAAGCAGAGATGTAAGGCAGAGGGGAAAAGAGTTGAAAAAGAAAGGGAGAGGGCGGAGAAATTGACAATTAGATGTGCTGAATCAGAGAGAGAAAACCGAACTGGTCACTGAAAAATGGAATCTGACCACATTCTATAGAAAGGCTCAGGAGGAGGGTGCCGGGGCCATCACTAGGGCAGAGTGGGCAGAGAAGGGGTTAGAGGGATTGAAGGAGCAACTAGGGCAAGCCCAATCAGCGGCTCGCTTCCTTGCAGAGCAAACCCAGACCCAGAAGGTCACAGTGAGCCATGCGGCTTGTGAGGAAACGATCCAAAGGCTGTGGAGAGAACTCGACTTGCACAAAAGTTTAATAGCCACCGTGCGAGCTGAGGATCTTTCTGGGGTGGGGTCCATGTTCCTTAGAGAAGAGCTCAACCTGCCCATAGACGCCATCCCCCAGGCCCCCCACAATCCAGCATGGCAAGCGCCGGGGCCTGTCGCTCCCGTTTTGAGCCATGAGGTGAAACGTGTGGGGGCAGGAGGAAGGGCGACCCATGAAGAGATTAGAGAAACGATTCGGTGGACCCCCACTCAGGTGAAAGCTATCGCCAAGCAGGTGGGCCCACTGAACCAGGAAACCGCCATTGCCTGGATGGTGAGAGTGTGGCAGATGTATCCCAACACAGATGGGGTAGATCAGATGCAATTGGCTTGAGCTGCTACTTCTCCTGCTGAGGTGCCTGTCCTGGAAGCGGGGCTGAGCATGACCAACATCCATGATGCCAGTTGTGGTGAATGGATGAAGGTGGTACTGCAGGTCATGCTTCCGGGACAGAGCCCGTAGAGGCTGTTTCTCTTGGAGGCTCAGGCTCCAGGAGAACAGCCTGAAGCCTATATCACCCGCAAGAAACTTCTGGGGTTTTTAGCAGACATGGTGGTTCCCATTCAGAGGAATGGGAGGTGAGTCATGCAGTATGACAGCCAAGAGTTTAAAGAGACTGTGTACGCAGGACTTGCCATCCTGGTCCGCATAGCAATGGGGAGAATAGACTTATCCCAGATGACATGGGAAGAGGTATCCCTGAACATTAGACAAGTGGCGGATTTGATGAGGATAGGGGGAGGAACTAAGCGAACCACTCGTAAACAGCAGCTCAAGCCGGTCCAGGCAGTCACCCTCATGAACAGTGGCCCCCCCACTCCTCCACTCCCCCATTACCCTCCAGGAACCCACCACCCAGTACTTACTCCCAGAGGGGAGTCCCGGCAAGTTATAGCAACCCTCCCCCACCCCCAAGCCAATAATCAGGATCAGGAGCTTACTCTCCGTTCCTATGTGTGTGGGGAGTTAAAATCATTGGGGGCAGACATGAAGCAGTACCATTTGCAGCCCCTACAAGTGTTACTAGACACAGCTGCAGAATTGAAGAGACAGCAAGGGCAGGGGTCTGGCAGGGGTGCTTCCCAGCTAATAGCCGCAATGGGGTTGGAGGATCCCGAGTACAACAATAGGACCCCAGAACAGGAACAGTTATTGCGGGAGGTCCACAGTGTCTGTTAGGGCTGCCCGATTCCCAAGGGTCCCCCTCCGGTAGTTGCAAAACTACACCCAGATAGGTGGGGGAGACCCAAGATGAGGGCTAGCATTGGGAATCCAGGAACTTCAGCCCAGCTTTTAGTAGATACGGGGGCCTCCGTCAATATCTTGGACCCAGACAGGGTCATTGCAGGGGAGCCCTCTGGTAAAACTGTGGCACTTAGCGGTTATGGTGGGGAAACTCAGGAAGCCCCGGTATGGAAAAAGGTCCCCTTTGAACTGGGCAAACTGAAGGGGACCCTTGAAAGTTGTGTGCACAAGGGAAAAGAAAAAGGGATAATTGGGGCTCCGTTTTTGAAGGAGTCCCAGCTAACAGTAGACCTGGGTAATGGGGTACTGTGGCAAGTCCCAGGGGACCCTCCTGAGGTTTCCTCCATACACCGCTGCGCAGCCCTTAAGACACTGCTTCCCGTTCTCCCCTTGACTGAGGATCCACGGACCCAGGAATTTCCCCGGGTATAGATTAAGGACAAGGCAGAGTGTGGGAAGGTAGAGGAGGAGGTGCTCATTGAAGGGGAAGATCCTCCCCACAAAGGCAATACAAGTATCCAACAGAGGCTGAAGAGGGAATTCAAGCCACAATAGATAGCCTGTTAGGGCAGGGAGTCATTGTAAAGATGCAGTCTGTCTGTAACTCCCCCATCTGGCCAATTATTAAAGCAGATGGGGTGACTTACCAGATGACTGTAGACTATCAGGCTTTAAATGCAGTAACTCCTCCCTTTGCTCCAGTGGTAGCTAAGTACAACGAGATAATAGCAGCGATATCTGCGGGGTCTCATTGGTACTCTGTCAATGATTTGGCAAACACTTTCTTTGCAATCCCTCTCCATCCAGCCTGTTGGTACAAGTTTGCATTTACATACAAGAACCAGCAATACAGTTTTACCAGAACTCCCCAAGGTTTCCATTCATCCCCCAGCATCTGTCACTCTGTGGTGTCAGGAATGTGGGATAAATTGAAGCCGGACTCGAGGGGGTGCGTCTTGTCTTACGTAGACGACGTTTTAGTGCACTCCCCAGACAGAGACAGGACTGCAGAAGTAACTAAGGAGGTGCTCTCAATCATTCAGGAGACCGAGTTTAAGGCACAGAACCAAGGCACAATTGGTGCAGAAGGAGTTGAAGTATTTGGGGATCAGTTTGGGAGAAGAGAGAAGGTCCCCAGATACCCAGAGAGTGTAAGTGATTTCCAAATTACATGCACCCACAAATTTGCATTCCCTCAGAGCCATACTGGGCACTCTGAACTTTTCCAGGGACTTTATAGAATTCTTCGCTGACAAGGCAAGACCTCTGTATAAGCTCCTGAAAAGGGGACGAGCATGAGATTGGGACCCTGATCAACAAGAAGCATTGGCAACTCTAAAAATGGATTTGTCACAAGCCCCAGCATTGGTTCACCCTGACCCCAAACTTCCCTGCTTTATACAATTGGCAGCAACAGAGACTTGCATAGAGGCCACTCTCACTCAACAGCAAATGGGGCAGCAGCATGTAGTAGCTTACACCTCCAGACTGCTTGATGAGGTGGAACAGAGGTTTCTCCCCTGCAAAAAGGCTTGTTTAACCTTGGTCTGGGCTCTGAAGCATTGGCAGTACATAATTGGGGGGTCTAAGGTAATAGTTCAAACCCCCCCACTCACCCCTGAAATACATCATCTCAGGCAAAATTCAGGATGGGCAGGTTAGCAGCCCCAGAATAGCACAGTGGACCCTGGCATTGGCAGGAAGGGGAGTGGGGTTCAGTAAGGAACAGAAAGAAACCCCCACTCCCTATGGGTTACTGATAGAAGGGGAAGAGCATACTTGCCTACTCCCTGAGCCCCAGCACATAGAATGGTCTGTACAGTGGGGTAAAAGTCAACAGGAAGTTGTGGAACAGGGGCTACTAGTATGGTATACAGATGGGTCATCGTTTTATGACCAGAGACAGCCAAAGACAGGCTGGGCAGCAATCTGGGTGCCGGATGGGCAAGTATTGAAGGGATTTGAGCGCCCTCACTCTTCCCAGGCAGCTGAAGTCCAGGCTGTATTGGCTGTCCTTGAATTCGAGCCCCTAGACATCTCCCTCGCCATCTATACGGATTCAGACTGGACGGCGCGAGCTCCCACAGCTTGGCTCCCAACTTGGCTGGGGAGAAACATTACTACTTCTGATGGGAGACCCGTAGCCCATGCAGACAAATGGAATAAAATTGCAGAACAAGTTAAAAGCAGGACGGACTTGACTTGGGTTGCGCATACCGCCGGACATTCTAGAAAGCCTACAGAGGTGGCTTTCTGGAATAGCAAAGTGGACATGTTAGCAAAGGAAGCCGCCACCCAGGATGAGCCCCCCGACCCTACAGAGGACTCCCTCTCCCCTGAGATACCCATAGCTCTAGTCATCACTCGAGCCAGCACGTTAGGATCAGGAATAACCACCCTAGACCTGAACACTCTACAAGAAGGGGACAAGGAAATAGAGGATTTGGCAGGATGGAGAAAAAACAGCACTGGGAAATACACCATCACCACAGACAATGAGGTATGATAGGCAATTGATTCCAGGGGTAATAAATATTGGATCGTCCCGAGGAATGTATGGGGGGAGTTTGTCCACGAGCAAGGGCACAGAGGCAAGCAGGATACTCTAGACAGGGTAAAAGACACAGGGTAGTGGCCCCAGATAAAAACAGATGTGGACCTATGGTGCGATAATTGTCTGTCATGTGCCATGGTCAACGCAGATCACCAGACCCTTAAGACTCCCATCCAGCATCAGCGTATTGAGGGTCCTTGGGCTAGGATTCAAATAGACTACATAGGCCCCCTCCCCACCACCGCTAGAGGCAATAAATACTGTCTTGTTATTATAGACGCATTCAGTAAATGGCCAGAAGCATTGCCTTGCAAAACCAATACAGCTAGCACCACAGCCAAGATGCTTTTTAACATTGTCCTGTCCAAATGGGGTATCCTCCGCTGCATTGATTCAGACATGGGACCCCACTTTGTGGGGGAGGTGATGCAGCAACTGTGCAAAGCTCTGGGGATCAAACAAAGGTTCCATATCACTGGGCATCCTACTTCCTCTGGGTTGGTAGAAAGAACAAACCGCACTTCAAAGAAAGCTTTGAAAAAGTAGGTTAAACGGATAGGGAGAGACTGGGATGAAAGACTCCCCTTGATCCTGATGGCCTTGAGAGGCTCTAAAGCAGTGCATGGATACACCCCCTTCTGGGTGATGACAGGGAGGAGTATGCAGATGCCTAAGTCCTGGTGGCTGGGAACAGAACTACCCAGCACCTGGGAAAACAAAACTGTATCTGAGGAATGGATACAAATGTTGGTGGGTGAACTAGAAAAAATCCATAGACAGACTGCCATACACCTAGGAGTAGCCCAACAAGATATGGATAAGAGGCTGGGATGGATCAGAAGGCCCATTGTCTGGGAGGTGGGGCAGGCGGTAACGTATCAAATGTTTTCAGCCTCCAAGCACTCCTTAACACAGAGATGGGAAGGTCCAGTCAGAATCGTGAACAGAATTAGTCCAGCAGTTTACCAGGTGGAGATCCCAGAAGGCAAAGGGGGCAAGCCATGGAGAAAGTATTTCCACAGCTCCTAGCTCAAGGAGTGGGCTGGCAAGCCCATAGAACTTCCGGATAAGAAGCCTCCCCAATCCAGGCGGCTCCCCCACCCCTGCTCAGTAAGGACCCTCCTCGTCAGAGACTCACTGGTATCCCGGGTCCGCATGGTAGCAAGGGCATATCGAGATGCAAGCGGTGGTGGTGAGGAGTAAAACCTGTCCCAGGAGCAAAGCCGGGAAGGAGATCTGTAAACCCCACGAGGAAACAAGAGGGAGCCAATCCAGAGTTCGATGCCAGGAACGGAGCCTGTGGACCCGAATATTTACCGGAACCAGTCCCGAGCCCCCACTTTCGGCGTGCAGCTTCCCAGCCAGGACAACGCAACACGAGCGGCCCCCTTGCAGCTCCAAAAGAACTTTCCACCCCAACACCTGAAGAAAGCCTTCCAGCATGGCCTCCAGATTTTGGGAACTAGAGCCTTTTTGAAGGCTCCCCGCCACCCGGAATTTTTCGCATAGCAATAAACATTGGCCCAAGAGCAGAAGAACTTTGCATTTCGCTCCAGCGCTCCCGGTCACAGCAGTTGTTCCAGCTTCCAGCCAAAGAAACTTTTCTCTCTTTAAGTTGCCTCAGCTCCTTCCAGCTGCTGAAGCTTATGGACTATTATGCCTAATAGGATACACCTGAATGGAATTGTTCCATTGAATGGAGCTCCTTGTTACAGGTACAGATTGGTAATTCGGTTTGTATGACCACAGGGTTTTGGAGGGTGGTGAATTAAAATTTGGAACAAGGGACCTAAAATGAAGAGATCCATTGCCCTGTAGAATCTCTCAAGGAATGTAATTAAAACTAGTTCATCCTGTGGCAGTAAGGAAGCCCAGGTGAATCTAGTCAGAAAGTACATGTAACAGGCAGCTCCCAGGTGGACCTATATCGATATGTGTATATTGATTCTATTGAAGAATTTACCTTTTAATTGTGTATATTGTAATATTTGTAAGTGTATTGATTTATTGATTCCCCACCCCCTAAGTATCCTCCCCTCATATATATATTAAGTTTTCCCATAGATATTGGGCCCTCATGTGTTAATTATTGAATGTATTGTGCAGTATTATTGATAACTGAGTTTATGATTTTAATGCATATTGATTTCTCCCCTAGATATTTGCCCCTCATATAGATTGGTTATTGAGTTTATTGTGTAATCTCATTTATAATAATTTTATTGTATAGGTTTATATACCCCGGTCTGAACTGTGTAAGTTTAAGTTTCTTTTTCCGCCTGTCTCTTTTTGTTTAGTCCCCTTAGTTGTATAAGGGTTTCCGCAGCAGCATTCAGTATGCTCCACCCCCACCTCCCGTTGGATCCTATACCTTCCCACAAGAATGGGGGAACTCTTGCTGAATTGAGGTTCTACTCTACCGGTAACTTAAAAGTAGGCTCCACCTGACCGCATTGGTCATAGTCTTCCAGAAGCGGGCTGGTGTTTTACATGTGGCAAATGAAAGTATTGGACTGGGCAGCCATGGTTCAGATGTGGCACCTCCTATAGTGCTCCCTATAATTATGTGTGGGCCATTTTAATGGATTAAAAAGCTCACAATGGGGGGAATTATTGATGACGGCTTCAGTCTTCCCTGAAATGGGTGCAACCCCCCCCCCCACTTGCTGTATAATCAAGGGCCAGTAAACATGGACCAGGAGGGCTTAAAGGGACAGGCCTCACTGGTGACCAAGGGCTGGCAAACATGGAAAAGGGGAGCTTGAAAGGATAGCCCCCATAGCAAAGAGGGGCTTGTAAAAAAGGATCGGGCCCAGCCACCATGGAACCCAGCAGAAAGTAGGTCGCTCATGTGAAATACCAGCCTGAACCTGGGGGAAGAGAGGAAAAAGGAAAACGCCTAGAGCAAAGTATAGGGCCATTAAGAGGCATTCTTCCTACTCAGTAGAGCACAGATGACTGGAACTTGGAGCAGCAACCCCCCCCCCCCCAGGAAGGAAGAAATCCAGGTGTTCCCTTGTGCCTTTTGTGTCCCAGGGAGCCGATCGTTAGGCCCCTCATCTCATCTTTAACTACCTTCCAGTCACTTTTGTTTGCTCTTGCCCCGTGTCAAAGATATCTTATGCATCTTGTATTACCCTTTTTGTGATGGAAGTAAAAGTTTGGTTTCTCCCCTCATTAGCTCATTGTGTACCCCAAACGACCCATCGTAGCCTCCCCAAATCCTTTGTTCAGTACCCTATAACTGCCCCTAGTTTTCCCTCAACCTCTGAGAAATCTTTGGACCTAGATACGTGTGGCTAGTCTGTACGTGTCTAAGTTAAGGGTTCTCCCAGACCTTGGTCTGCCCCTCCTCCTTCTTCCATTCCCCGAATGCCGCTGGATCCGTGGGTCGCCTGTCCCCTGTCAACAGGCTAGGAAAGGTAACCTCAGGTCCAGCTTCTCCAGCCAAGTGGGGAAGCCTCTCTCTCTCTCACACACACACATACACACAGAGTCCCCCTTTGCTGAGCCTTTTCCGGATTTCCCCCTCCCTTTGCCTACCTTACTTTCGCTTTCCCAGCTGCCGCTCATAATTTTCCCCTTTAGATATCCCACCAGCCAGACCGGGGCTGTACTTCTTTGTTTTTGTGTAGCAATAAACTTGTTGTTATTGGACACCTCTCTCTCTCTCTTTTGTTTGGGGAAGGTACATAAACTGCTGTAACGCGTACTGTCCTCAGCCTGATCCTTTTGAACACATAGAGACTCTGGTTTAAGTAATTAAGTTAATTGCCCCACCCCCACCCCCGTAGTAGAGGAACAGTGATTATTGGGGTACATTGCCTCAAGAGGTCACGAGCAGGAGGGGGTCTCCTGTTAACACAGCTACCCCAGGGATACCACAGTATCTGAGGTGCATGTGAGCACACAGTGCCTTTCAGCTCCGTTTGATTTTGTGCATGTGCCAGCAAGCCCCCTTCCTTCCTCCCCCACTAGTGTGCCTAGCCAGCTGAGATGCAGCCGAGAAGAGGAAGAGCAAGGGGTGGGGGGTGTCTGGCTGGATGCTGAAGGGAGGAGGGAAGGCAGGATGAGCAGGGTCCCTCCCGTTGCTTTTCATGCCCCTGAGTCGCACACCTGAGAAATGGCTGCAGCCAGACCAGGTTGGCTGTGGGGAGCTGGGAGATGGAGAGCAAAGTAGGGAGCCACCCCTCCTGTCCCTATCCACCAGCCATCCCTGACTTGAAGCAATAATTTGGCAGAATGATAAAATGATTCCTCTATTTCCTTTCCTCCAGGCCTGATCCTGTGAGCTTCTGGTTGCTTTCAATCTCTATTGAAGTAGCTGGTGACATTTGGTCTTGACCTTGTAAGGATTTACATACATGCTTTAATATTAATCAGGGACACATGTTCACTGCATTTTCCTCATTACCATCACTGGGGGAAATGCAGGGAACGTAGTTCCCTAGTTAATCCTGTTGTGCAGGGTTGCCACTTTCTTAACTTTGACCATAAGAGGGCAGGACAAAGGGGCTCTCCTGCCGCTTTCTGACACAGCCACACCCCCTTCAGAACATCATAATGTCATGACACTCCAAAGTGGGCAGGACCACATTAGAAAGGAGGAGGGAGAGTATCTTTGCATTGCACCATTTTGACGTGGCCCATTCCTCCCAGAAAAAAATTCCTCAGGTTATTCAGGAACTGCAGATAACCCATGGAAATATGGGATTCGCCCAGAAACAGTGCCTCAAAATCTGGAACCCATGGGTGTAAGGTAGGGAGGAATGGGCCGTGGTGCAGAAGATGGAAAGAGCTCTCTGCTGGGACACTCTACTCCAGTCCCGTGTGCATATGCACTCTACATGCGTCTGGTCCCCCCAGGCTCATGGCCCCCTGTGTGCTGTACCTGTTATAACTATGCCCCTACTGTACTTGAGATTCCAGTTCAGAATTGGAGAGGTGATCATCCTACTTCTGTGCATGATGTGGAAATAATAAAGTATGTGTAGCCCCTTCCTTTTTTCGTGGTTTTTCTTTTGGGGGAATGTTTTCGTTTTAGTTAGGCATTTTGGACCATGAAAACTGCTGTCCCAGGACTACAGTTACCAGAATGAAGTGAAGGAGCTTCCTGCTGGAAGAGGGGGAAAAACTGGAATGCCTCTATTTTGAGGGCATACTCTCTCTCTTGACTCCATGTTGAAGGGTTTGGGGACACAAAGGGAAAAAGGGGCGCTTTAGAGATCAATAAGACCACATAGTTCAGGAGTACTTTGCCTTCTCACTCCAGAATTTCTATTGTTGAGCTGCTCAGATCAGCAGGGCTTCTGGGTTCCACAGAAAGTCACAGTTTTCCAGAGAAAAACATGGAATTCCAGGTTTTTCTAAGAAGTTTCTGCCGGCAAAAACTTACTGTGGATGTCTCACACCAAATCTCTTCTCTCTGACGCAGGCACACACCAGAACTTCAAAGAGCTTCTGCCTCCTTTAAACTCCCACTGCCACTGGCAGGAGGTGGAAGCTCTTTGAGGTTCCGGTGTGTGCCTGCATTGGAGAGAAGAGATTAGACACAAGAACTTTACAATGAGTGTTGACAGAGAAAGAGGTATGTTGGGCCCCATGTCCGTGCCGGCGGGGAGAAGGCTGTTGGAGTGGCACCCGCTCCCCACCCTCGAAGGGAGAAACTTGGGGGTCCTGCCGGGGCTGTCTGGGAGGAAGGGGTTGGAGTATCATCCCCTCCCCACCCATGGAGGAGGAAGTTTATGTCCGTGCTGGAGCTGCCCCGGAGGAGGGGGTTCGAGTGGCACCATCTCCCCTCCCCTCCTGCGGAGGGAGAATGTTGGGCTCCATGCTGGGACTGTCCCGGTTTGTGGAATAGATACTGGAAGTCCAGGGGAGAGGGGTAATCCAGGATGGTGATGGTAAAATCTGCTACAACTATATTTCAACAAGCAGGAGTGATAGAGCAGAGACTGATAGGGGTTGGATCTTTTATATTGTTTTATTGTTTTTATTTTGAATAATTTGCAATAAACGGTTTCTAATTTTAATGGCAGAAAAATGCAGATTTTGGTGCTTTTAATCAGAGAATTTAGCGGGGTTTTCAAAGAATTTCCAATTTTTTGGCAGAGAAAACTAGGAACCCTGCTGATCAGACTGCCTGGCTGTGCAAGGAGTCTGCCGGGCTAAGTGTCAGGTACCCATTCAGTATATAGTTTGGGCCTGCATAGTAGGGCTGAAATGAGCAGCTAAATTGCTGCTCATGAGACATTTTGCCATATCGAGAACTGAGATCGATTTCCCAACCATTTCCCAATACTGATGCAATTTCTCAATTATTGCAATACTGCAAAATACCATCCCAATTTACCAACTTTCCACTTACTGTTTACTATGTAACATGTACCATTCATTTGCCACTTACTGCATTGCTCAGGGTACCATTTTACTTCCGGGTTTGTTGTTTCTGAGCCAATCACTGTGCAAATAACTCACCCCTTAACCTCCCCCAATCCCCCTTCACCTCCATTCCAGTGCCTCTGATCAGAATTGTTGTTCTGTGTTGTTCCTTTTGCTTTGACGAATCTGTAACTGGGGATAAAAACAGATGCATCCAGGGTGAATACAGACATAACACTAACTCCACTTTAACATGGCTTTAACATTTCTTATGCATGTTGCAGGGCTGCATAGGGCACCAATACAGCCCTGCAACATGCATAAGAAATGTTAAAGCCGTGTTAAAGTGGAATTAGCGTTATGTCTGTTTTCATCCTGGACTGCAGATTAGTAAAGGAATCTATGGGTCAGGGCATTTTTAGACATTGCAGCTTTTTACTTATTTTATTTAGTTAGTTAGTTAAACTTATACCCTGCCCTTTCCAAAAGGCTGACTAGTAAGACCTCAGCTATCAGGGTTTTACAAGTCCAAGTCTCAAAACGTGTGGGAGTCACGCGGCGCCACTGTTTACAATGGCGCTCAGGTGACTTCCAGTTGGGGAGTGAGTGTCTAAATCCTCTCCACAGGAGTTTGCCAGCACTGGACTTTTTGAAGTCTGGGAAAAAGCGGCAACATCAGAATTACAACACCGTTTTGGAAAAGGGCTCATATAGGCAGAATGGCCTGGTGGCTATTTTGCACATACACATTTGGGGGGGGGGGGAAGTGGGGTGTTAATCAGTTTATAGGTTTTTACTTTTTATGGATTTAAATACAAAACCGAAAAACAAACCCGTAATTAAATCTGTAAAAACCTATAAACCAAAACAGAAATTCCTCCCAGTGTCCCACCCCTACCAAACATTTCCTGGATGCAGTAGGGGTACTAAACAGAGCAAGTTACACTAGTTTCCAGACAGAAGCACCGTTAATAGTCACCTTTTAGTTCAGAGATTGTTGACCCAGGGAGGGTATCAGGAGAAGACAGCTGTGTCTCGAGATCTCCTTTAACCTCTGCAATATCAGGTGCCTTAGGAAGACGTAGGTACATATGTACATAAGTCTTTGCAAGAAAGGGCTCCTCTGTCCCCTAGAAAGCATCTTTGGCCTAACTGGAGGTGTCTGTTTGATTATTTACTGGTGTGTATGTCTGATGATGTCAGTAAGACCAAACACAATTTACTGTACTGCTATACACAAAATAACTATCCCTTGCCAGCAATTTTGACTCAGAGTTACACTCAGGCCCAGAAATGACTCAGTTTGTTTTTTGTTAATAATTATGATGTGTTTTGGGTTTGTTTTTTTTAAACTACAAAAAACTAATTAATTCAATATAATGTTGTCTCCTGCTATACTGGGAGAATGGGTTCTCATTTTTAGCCAATTGTTTTGCCTTTTTAAAAGTCCCAGTGTTAGTGGCCACTGGCCAGTACACTGAAACATATGGGTAACCAAACTAACAGCTAATGTAAACGCTCAATCTTTGAATAGCTGCCTCAGTAGCTAGATTACCTCCTCTAATCTGGCTGTTTTATTACTCCTACTTATCCCTGCTAAAGCTAAGTGTCATAAAAAAGCTTAACTGAACATATTGTAGCTTTAATTAACTGTATGCCTGTAACTCAAAGGATAATCACATGACAATATGCTACTAGGGTGACCCAGTGCACAAATAACTAGAGCCAGTTGCTTGGTTGATTCTACATAACACTGCTGGATTTTATTAAATCTGGAGACCACCTGATGTAATTTACAGATTTCAGGTTAAAAGTTTGGTCTGGGAAGGACCTGGGGAATAGGACAAAAGAGTGGTAACTTTAACTGGAACTGGAATAAGCAAGATCATAGTAAAAGGGAAAACTGGGTCAAAGTGTCAGAAATCCACTCTGCTTACCTGTGCCTGGTAATTTTCAGCCCATCAAGAGGACACCGGATTAAGGTTTTATTGTAATTTCAGGAAGGGAAGAGAATCTGTCTTAACATGCCTTCTGCTACAAGAAATATGACAGTAAATACTTAGATGTACCAGAGAGCAATAAGCTCATGCAAAAATAGTAAATAAGCCACTCTGTGATCTATTTCCTCCTCCAATGTGGAGGATAATATTTTGCATTAACACCTGGGAAAAAAGGATATAGGTGGGAAACAACAGTTAATTTAGCAAAAGAAACCTAGGTCCGCTGTCTCAGTAAGTGAAGATTTTGGGTGAGAACATATGAGACAGCTGCCAGCCAGATCCTCTGCTCAATTCATGGAGTAGCAACATAGCCACCACCTATTGGGCCAGTGCAGATTGGGCCAGTGACACACACCCCAGGTTGGGCCAAGGAACCAAACATACGGGCAGGACATGGGCCCAGGAGCAGTAAGCGGCAACACAGCCACCACCTGTTGGGCCAGCACAGAAAGTTTCTTACTGTTGGGGGTAACCTCTTAGTAAGAGTAACCTCTTAATAAGGTGGGACTGTTGGGTGTAACCTCTTATTGTTGGGGGCTGGAACAACAGAGAATTGATTGCCCATTGTGACCTGTTGGGTACTTCTCCCAAGAGACAAAGATTGGCAACTGTCGGAGACAGGATGCTGGGCTTGATGGACCATTGGTCTGACCCAGTATGGCACTATTTACGTTCTTATGAGCAGCAGCTGCCGGCTGCCAGAAACAGGATTGAGCACATGAAAAGTGGCCGGCAGTGGCAGATCATTCCTAGACTCTGGGCCAGAGTGATTCCTTCCAGGGGCTGTGCCTGCCCCATCACCAGCGCAAGGCACTGTCATCACTGCCTGACTCCCCTCCTCCGTCTGGTGTTCAGCGTGCAGGGAAACCAGTGGTTCTGCCCAGGCAGAGCTGCACCCAGAGCATGCCTGGCAGGCCAGTCCCGCTTGCCCCGGGTGGTGGGTCCCAACCCGGCAGATGGGCAGAGGCAGTGCNCATCCTTGCTGTACCACTCTTCATTATAGCAGACCCTTGGCTACAGAACCACAGCTAGAATTTCAGTTTGATGGGAGGATGAAAAATATAAATACAGTTGCTAAATGATGTTTACTTACTGGTTTACCTTAGAGTTCCCAAAGACCCAGGCTCATTCTTCCCCCCAACCATTTCCTGTTGTTTTTTTAGTCATGTCTAATGTTACAGTATAGTAGATATGCCTTAGTTTCATTAGTCATGTGGAGAATTAAAGAGAATTAAGTCCTTAAGGACTACATTTGCACTGTCTTATAGCAGCATAACATCCGTCAGGGTTTAACAGTATAAAACAGTGGAGGAACAGCATCAGCAGCTGCACCCAGAGCATGCCTGGCAGGCCAGTCCCGCTTGCCCCGGGTGGTGGGTCCCAACCCGGCAGATGGGCAGAGGCAGTGCCCATGTCACTGTGCACCCAGGCTCACCACTGCTGCTGCCCCAGGAGTGGGTCCCGCTACCACGTGGGGTGAGAGACAATAGGAGGGAGGGAAGAACTGACCATATAGGGCTGAGCTCAGCTCAGCTAGACTTGCCACCCCCTGGCACGTGGACCTCCCTTGGTCCCTCTCTCCCTGGCAGTGGAAGCTTCTCCTGAAAACATCAACTGACAGGTGGCCGGAGGGAGGGATCTGCTCACTTCCAGCCCACACCATCAGCTGACAGGTGTCTGGCAATTGCTGCTCCTGGGCCCAATCTTAACCAACATTGGTCCTTTTTACATGGGTGGCACCCACGCATGAACACCCAGAAATCTGGGTGTTCATGCGTGGATGAGTGTCGTGTAAATGCCGCAGTGGGTGCATGTGCACACTCCTGCAAACATGCATGCACACTGACCTCCACCCATCGCACACGCAGGGAGCAACTGGCGAAAACAGCAATCGCTCCGTGTGCGTGCGATGGGTGGAGGTCAGTAGTTTGTGCCCATCTGCACCCTCCCCCCACCCATTGCACACACACCAGCGCAAACACCGACCCCGACCCCCCCACACCACGGCCCATGTAAAAAGGGCCATTGTGGCCTTGTCCACAGTGCTGGCAGACTCTGCTAGGGATGGGCAAACAGAACCAAGTTTGGAAATTTGGTTCGGTTCGAAAATCGAGTTCGGTTCAGAAGTTCGGTTCAGTCGACCAAACTATCCAAGTCTGGTCCGAACTCCAAACTTCCGAACAGAGTTTGGAAATTCAAACCCCACTGAACTAAATGGAATATTATCTTATAGGAATGGGCGAACAGAACCGAGTTCGGAAATTCGGTTTGGTTCGGTTCGGTTCGAAAATCGAGTTCAGTTCGGAAGTTCGGTTCGGTCGACCGAACTGGTCGAGTTCAGTCTGAACTCCAAACTTCCAAACCGCGTTTGCTCATCCCTAGACCCTGCAACATGCAGGGGCTGCATGAGATCTAAGAGGCAGGAGAGTACCCATTAGCCCGGATTAGTCCGTCTGGGTCAGCCTTAGTCCATGCTGTGTCAATCACCAGCTCTGGACAATGTGTCTGGTAGCGGCCAACCACCTACCCTGTGGTGGAAGTGGGCGAACATCTAGGGGCCACCTAACAGATGAGCAAGTGAATTGAGGGTTAATGTCAGCTAATGTTGGCTACTGTCTTGTATGTGTTCACCCGTTGACTAATAAGACTCTCTCTAGAATGACTAGGGCCAGCATCAGCCTTACATTGGCTATGGCTGCTGTAGTGCAGAGGGCCTAGTTGAGAAGACAGCTACACATTTTGCCATCCAAAGCAAAACATGAAAATGTGAGCTTCCCCCAGTTGCCCTCCTCTTCCTCCAGCTGGGGCCTTGGAAGGTGGGAGGATGTGTTCCTCATGGCTGCAAAACAGCTGATCAATAGGAAAGTGAAAGCGCCCCCACCTCAGGAGAAGACCAGTGGTCATGCACAGCAATCCCAGAATTCTGTTGGCCCGGGGTGGCCGTACGTGTACATGGTAGCTCTGGTGGTGATCACATGCAGGTGTTCCACCTCCAAAAGTGGACCATTGCCTGCTTTTCCTGTAAAAACAGACTGGTCCTGTATAAGGCAGGACTGTTGGGAGTTGTGCTTTTCCAAGTTGGAGCTTGCACAGTAGGTGACAGAGAAAGAAGGGCTGGTTCATTTTCCTGCTTTCTTAAATTTGCTAACCTGGGCACCCACCTATTCCTAAAGCCGGCCCTGTCTGCAGCATAGCACGTGGCCTAGGGTGCTGGCTGGCGTGCCAGAGGCAGTTCAGCACACTGGCCAAGGCATAAAGCCCACATAGCTGCCACTGAAGTCCCCAGAGCTGCAGGTCCAAACCATGAGGAATGCACTGATCCAGCATTTGAATTTCCTGCCAGCCTGAGGCTATGGGGCTGCAGTGGCAGTGGGGGCTACAGCTGGGGCACCAGTAGCTGGGAACCTTGCCATGTGCTGTGCAATTGGCATGGGGAAAGCGGTCTGTGTGAGGGAGAAGGGAGACCCTACACCCTTTAATGATTATCATTATTATTAAGTATTTATATAGCACCAGCAATTTACCTGGCTCTTTGCAATCATCAATTCCCTCCCCTGAGAACAACCAGACATTTAAAGAGGGTGGCTGCCATACTGGTCCCAAATAAGAGCATAAGAAGTGTCATTCTGAGTCAGACAAACGGTCCGTGCAGTCCAGCTCCTGTCCCAACAGTAGACATCTTCAGTCACTTCAGGGAGGTACACAACAGGTCATAGCGCAGTGATCCATTCCCAGCTGTTCACTCCCTGCTCCTGACAGTCAGAGCTTATGTCCCCTGATCAGCCTGACTAGTAGCTATTTATATGGACCTATCCTCCAAGAACTTATTCTTCCTTAAACCCTTATTAAATGCAAGAGGTAGAGACAAAGTAGCATCTGAACTATTCTGTCTCCGTCTCAGCTACTCAGAGAAAGAAAGAGGCTGAAAATCTCTTTTCCTGCCAGCAGGTGTCCTTGTCTGTACCATCCAGGGTAATCCCTCTATCAGCACTACTGGTTGTTAATGGAAGCGTGCCTTATCATGTCAGGCTTATTTTCCTTATTAATGCAGCTACGTTCAGAGAGCCATTCATCTGCGGAGGTAGACAGCAATAGATTTCCGTAACATCTTTATTAGAGTCCACTGACCCCTTGTAAAGCCACTCCAGGTGGGCCTTCATGCTAATGTTTGAGTGTACTGTCAATATCCATGCATACCCTGTAATAATAATGTACTTTGCTCTAATGTCATGCTTTTCATCTGAGGAATGCAAAGGGCTTTCCACTCATTAATAAATTAAGCTTCACATCCTCTCTGTGCAATAAGTATTAGTCTGTAGCACAGATTAGAAAGCTGAGGCCCAGAGCAACTCGGGCTGCAATCCTGCACCCATTGAAGTCAATGGCAAAATTCCCCTAGACTTTATAGGTAACAGAGACAAAGGCCGCTTTTAGATGTGCGCCGTGCACACACAGCGTGAAATCATGTAAAAATTCTGCAAGTGGGGTTTAGACACGACGTTTCGCGCGTTATAGTCGGTCATGCATTCTTTTAAAACTGCGAACCTTGATATCGAGGTAGTATTTAGTCTGCAGTTTTAAAAGAATGCGTGACCGACTATAATGTGTAAGACGTTGCGTCTAAACCCCGCCCGTGGGATTTTTACATGGTTTCATGCCTCGTGTGCACTGCACATGTCTAAAAGCAGCCAAAGTAGTAACGTGATATCTTTTATTGGACCAACTACAGTTGGTGGAGGTATGCAAACTTTCAGACCTGTGAGGCTTGCATACTTCCACCAACTATAGTTGGTCCAATAAACTGTACTACTTTGTCTCTATTGCCTATATTTGGGACCAACACAGCAAACCCTACTTTATTGTAGAAGATTGCCCTGCCCAGTCGCAACTCTGCACCCATAGAAGTCAATGGAAAAATTCCCCTGGACTACCAGCAGAAGACTCTGGTAGCCTCACTACCACAGACAAGCAGAAGGGGGGGGGGAGGGTTAAAAAAAAGTTTGAGAGCCACTGCAATTAAAGATACCCTCCAAACTACTTTGTCTCCAACTTGAGTCTGTTCTAATCTCTGTCTCTGGTATATACATAATGCAGTATACCATTCTAAAGGCTTCTATGAGTGAGGGTTTAATACTGAAATGCTGCCTCCCTCACATGAAGAAATGGTGTAAAAATCAGGGAATGCTCTGCTAACATTGTTCAACATATAGCCTGCATTCATATGAGATGCTTAGCACAGAAAAAATCCTTCCCCTCACTTTATTTTTAAATGTATGAAAGGGTTGGGTGTGGTAGGATACACAGGGTATAATGTGCATTAACTCTACAAAAGCTAACCCAGAAAGCAATGTTTAACAGTGGGCTAAATCAATCACCTACATGTTTTGTAATGTGTGATGGGATTAGTTCCTTTATCAGTACACCTTGATTGTTGTTGGAGGGGGCAGTAAATTCACCACTGCCTGCCTGTCTGGCAGGGACAATGCATTGTTGAAAAACAACCCCCACCTCAGCATAATGGGGTCTCTATATGCTGTATCAGTGGTAACTTTTGAAGCGGAGGTGGGGGGATGTGGGGAACAATTAAAATGCACAAATGCAAATTCTCACAACAAAAAGTACAGGTGGGGGAGGAGCCTCATGTATAATATGCTTCTCATAGTGTATAATAAATATAAAGAGAGTAAAATGAAACCATTCAAGTGATGTTTTGTTTTGGAATTTCCTACATAATTAACTTAATATCAGGCTAGTCATTATCAAAATCCAGGACTGTTTTTAGGTGGACAAAGGGGTCAGTTTTCCCAGGCTTCTCATTTTTGGACAATCAGCAGGGTTCCTAGTTTTCCCTTTGCGACAGAAAACCAGAGAAAAACAAAGAATTTGCTTTTTCCCAGAGACAAACAGAGATTTTGCCTTTTTGTCAGAGAATTTTGCAGAAAATGGAAAAAAACGTACAGGTTTGGGAGGAGGACAAAGCAAGCGCAGAGCAGCAAGGACGTGGAGTGGAGCTATGGGGAAGCAACCTGAAGGCATGTGCTGTGGAAAGGCAGGGGCTCTGCATTTGGAGGGGTGCCACAGACCTCCTGTGGGTTGGGGGGCAGGGGCACTCTGAATTGGGGCGGTCAGGTCTTCTAGAAGAGGGGAGAAAAAGGGGACAGGAGGAGGTGTGCCTACTTGGACCCATAGCAGCTTCCCCAAGTGCCGGCCTCTATATGGTCCCCCTTTCTGGTTGGCAGAGTCATCTGAGACCAGGCTGGGAGGAGGTGGCAGCAAGCACAGGGCAGTGGAAGGGAAGCAACCTAAAGGTATATGCTGGGGAGTGGGGGAGGGGTTCTGCATGTGGTTGTCTTACTCATACCTATATATATTATGGTCAACTAGCATTTACATTTTAATCACAGAAAAACAGAGATTTGGGGGGGGTTAATCAGATAATTTATGGGGGGGGTTATCAGAGAATTTCCAATTTTTTGTCACAGTAAACTAGGAACCCTGATGATCAGATAGTTCAGCTGTCTCATTTAAGACTGATGCCACATTCCAATGAACAGTTAATTTGATGTTGTTGGGCCTTACTTCTGAAGCATTCATATGAACAGAGCGCTATGCCAATGTTATTCAGGAGCAGGAAAAGATGTATGTACTCTTGAAAAAGCAGGAGTAGTCCATACTACCTTTAAGTTTGTATTTTGAAGTAAATGCTTGTGGGAACATTTAACAGTGCGAGAGTGGTGATCATTACATCTTAGCTGGGGGGAAATTGATGCAGTATTACTTCAGTTTACACTGTTTTTATGAAGGCTGAAGTGCAGTAGTACTTTGATTTAATGAAACTGAAGCAGTTACTTTGGTTTACCTCTTTTCATCATCAGAACCTGACCTAAGAGTAGGTATGATGAGTCTAGTCTGCTAATCATTCATTTCTGCTGGCTTAATTATCTCTGAGCCATAGGTGGAGCTGAAACTGATGTCTGCCCATCAGCACAGTGATACCCAAATGGTCTTGGCCATCCAAGAATCAGGCATCATTATACAGTACTCTAATGTCCGATGAGTTACCTGTGGGTGAAAACAGACATGCACATTAACACCACTTTAACACCACTATAACCATGCTTAGACATGTTGCAGGGCTGCATAGGGCACCAATATAGCCCTGCAACATGCATAAGAAATGTTAAAGCAAAGCAGAGTTATGTGCATGTCCGTTTTCACCCTGAGTTACCAAATCATAGTTTCCCACCATTTTACCAAGTTACCAATTTACTGTTTTCTGCCCCATTTCCATTCAGCCATTGATGGTTCCATGGCCTCTCGTGTGTGTGCGTGTGCTCAAGAGAACAATGAAATGCAGAAATTCGGAATGATGCAAAAATGGTAACACAGTAAGTTGGAACAGTTAGTAGAACAGAAAGCCAGTTACTCAGTGACAGTAATACCTGGTATTTGGGGTAATAAGTTACCTGTCTCTGTGTGTGGGTACCAATCAGGCAACTGATGTGCTACCCAAACTTGTCGGTATTATCCATGGCTACACAATTGCTACCTGTTTCAGCTCTAGTTAGAGGCAGGATGGAATTAAAGAATTCAGCTTCTCACTCCCAATTTTGAGGAGGTGGCTGAAGGATTTGTTTTACCATGACCCATTCCTAGCTATTCCACTCTGGCAGAACAAACTGTTGAAGCAGAGAGAAGCAGGAAAGTGCAGGAAACCAGTACAAATGGCTTTGTTCACAGGAGGCGAGTGCTCAAAATTTGTTTGTCCCAGGCTTCTAAAAGTCTTGAAACAGCCCTGTCAATATCAAATCCCAAATGAGGCCTGATCCTGCCATCTCATCCCCACAGATATTCCTTAGAAGCACAAGCAGTTCTTTTAAAATCAATGAAGCCATTCACAAACCTAAGGAATAAATCGGACAACAAACATACCTAAAGCATAACTTGAACAATTAAACAAATACAAACCATACTCCAGCCCGTGCACTTTGCTCCTCCTCTGTCCCTTCTCTCACCCTTCCACGCCTTCCCTGCTCCCCTAAGCACCTTCATCCCTTCTCGCTTGCTGCCCCCCATGCCTGGAACTCCCTCCTTGTCCACATCTGCCTTCATACTTTCAAATCTCTCCTTAAAACTCACCTCTTTCGCTCTGCTCTGTCTGACTCTTTATCCTGCTGAGCCACTATTCCTATACCTACGATCGGTTTACCCTTATCCTTGCAACATGGACCTGCTTGCTGTCATTCTCATCGTAACCAATCCAAGTACGTGCACTTGAGACCTCGTATCTTCATGAATGTTAGACCCCTTGTCTCTCCCTCTGTTCCCCTTCCTATGTCTCTCCCCCAGCTCCTGTCTCTGATTGTAAGCCCTAGGGGCAGGGACCCTGTCTATTTTATTACTTTGTAAAGTGCCAGGTACACTGCTGGTGCTATATAAATGTTTGTTGTTAATAATAATAATAATAATAAATTAAACGTTATTTGGATTTACATACAGAACTAAACTTCAAGCTAATTAGAAACAATAAGTAATACAGTATACAAGTTCTTGAAACATAAATGTTATGATTCTACCCCACAAATAAATATGGACTTGGAATCCAAAAAGGCATGTCTTAAGGCAAAAGCTAGCCTCAGGAATTTTGCAATAGAAAGAGCAATAGAATTTCTGCCTGGGAATTTGTCAATCAAAAAACGAAGATGGTTAATTCTAAGAAAGTCATAAAAGTGACACTCAAATAATATATGATGGGTGGATTCTGTAACCTGTTGCTCAAAAGGGCACAGTCAGTCACTGTAAGGAACACCTCCAAAATGACCATCAAGCACCCTAGAAGGAAGAGAATTTAGTCGAGCTGCTAGAAATAAATACTTCTCTCTAAATGGGAGAGATGAGGCCAAATATGAAGCCATTTTCCCAGGGGCTGGTGCCCAGAGGCTATATCCTACCATATGAGGAGAACTATCGACCTTAGCCAGCTCCTCCTGTCTGTCTATGTCATTCAGTCTCATGGAGATCTCAGCCCAAGCTGATCTTAGATCCTTATTCTCAAAATATTCTTGCGAGAACCCTAGGCGATACAGATATCTGTCTATAGCTTTTAGCCACTGACCCCTGTAGGCATCCTTAAGCATAAATTGGACCAAGCCCACATGAGGAGTCTTAACAAGTTTTAACCAAAACCTTAATGTAAATTTCTGGGCAACTGTGTGCCAGCTGCTTTGGCCGACCTCAAGCCTCACTGATGCCATAGGGGTGCCCTTTGGGGCCTTAAGTAATTTACAGAGAAAAACGGATTGAACCAAGTTCAAATTTGTTGGTGTGAGGGGAGCCCAAAGTTCTGCTCCATAAAGAAAGCTAGCCCTGACCTTGCTGTCAAAAACTTTAACAGCAAGATCAGGTCTGCAACGCCCCATGTCTGCAAATAACCTTAAGATGACTTGGGACGGACCTTTGACAGCCACAGTTGCCCTAGAAAGTTGGTCACTCCATCATCCCTGTGCGTGGAAGTTGGTTCCCAGATACTTGGTCGTAAGTTGTTGAATTTTATGGCCATCTAAAGACCAATTAAAATTTTTACAGCTGTTAGAAAACACCACTATCATTGGGTGATTTCAGATGTTACGGGCGCCCGATTCACCACAGTGGATTCCCAGCAGTGGCGGACCAACTAACCACCCCCCGTGGGCAAGAGAGGCCCCAAACAGATGTGACGGGACCGGGACCACGGCAGGGAATCGG
Source organism: Sphenodon punctatus (assembly GCA_003113815.1). Classification (NCBI taxonomy): domain Eukaryota; kingdom Metazoa; phylum Chordata; class Lepidosauria; order Sphenodontia; family Sphenodontidae; genus Sphenodon; species Sphenodon punctatus. The sequence continues at coordinate 1,732,936 of QEPC01004883.1, read as the reverse complement.
ACTGGCTGACCACGGCCCGGGGCAGCACAACAGACGTTACACCGATCCCGGGCCATGGTCAAAGCACCCGGAAGGCGCCGGGGCGGCTCATCCCAGCTGCTGCTGCTGATGCTGTTCCTCCACCGCCTCCATGTACAGCACGACCACCGCCTCCTCCTCCTGCATCTCCTCCTCCTCCTGCCTTGATCTCTCGCCCTCCGCTCTTCTCTCCCTTCCACCTCACTCCATCCCGCCACGTTCCCCTGCTGCTGTGTACCCTTTAAATCTCCCTCCCCGGCCTGTGTTATTGCTTGTTGCCTGGTAGTGACGCTGCATGCTTTGTCCCTGGCTGGGAATCATGTTGCTTGATTCCGGCCGGTGGTTGCCATTCAGTCGTTACTTTTTTTTGTTTCCCGGTGGGAATCGCTTTGACCACACTTTTGGAGGTGGTCCAGGTCGGAGCTCCAGAAGCATGGTTATTTTTGACCCCTGGTGGGGATTGACTGTAGTGAACATCTGGAGCCCGTGGAACAGACGTTCAAGGTGCTTTGGCCCCACTGTGGAATTGACCGTGGTTCACTGTAATATAATTTATTTTTAACCTATTCATGGAACAGTAGGCTGAAAAAGCCTTTAATTGCCTATTCAAACTGACTCGGGTCTGTGATAAGAGAGCAAGATCGTCGGCATACAGCAGACAACCGACGGTCTAGAGGCCAATTTGGGAGGGAAAAATTCATACTGAGTGAGGGTCAGAACAACATCGTTGATAAAAAGATTAAATAAAGCAGGGGCTAGAACACAGTCCTGTCTCACACCATTATTGGTGGAGATCTTGCTGGTAAGATGGCCCTCATTATCCACTTTGACCACCTGAGAGGAATCTGTATGAATGCAATAAAGTAAAAACAGCAGCCTTTTATCAATTGAAGACTTCTTTAATTTATCCCACAAGAGGGATCTGTTAACTGAATCAAATGCAGCTTTTAAATCTAGAAAAGCTACAAAAAGCTTACCATTAGCTATCTTATATTTTTCTGTTAGATAGTGTAAAATCAGGCATTATTCAATTGTACTTCTGCCTTTATTAGACAGGCTGATCCAAAAGATCAGCCTGTCTAATAAATATTTGCCATAGATCTTACTTACAATACTCAACAGGCTGATCGGTCTATAATTAGCGGGATCGCAATGCGCATCTTTCTTAAAAATTGTAATTATATAGCATTACACCATCCAAGAGAAAATATCCCAGAACTATTTATAGCTGTAAATAAAGCTGCTAATACTGGGACCCACCAGTCTAAATGGGCTGTAATAAATGCAATTTGGATCAAGTCAGGTTCTGATGCTTTGTTACACTTGAATGAGGCTATTAATAGAACCACCTCCTGTTCCAAAACAGGCTGCCAAGTTGGTAAGATTCCAAAATCAGTCACTGGGTCAAATGGGTGATACAAGGCTGCTTCAACTGAATAAAGTGAATGGAAATACTCCTCCCAGGTATGTGGAAGAACAGGGAAAGAACATGGGGATCTACCCTTATGGATTGATCCGTTCACTATCCTCCAGAATTTCTGGGCATCCCTAGACTTACTTGCCTCCAAGAGAGCTAGCCATTTACACTCATTATATATACGCTTTTTAGATTTGATTAACTGTTATATTCTTTCTTTAATGAAAAAAACTGATCCAGGAGAACAGGTAAATGACTCTGACGGTAGCTTTGATAGGCGCCGATAACCTTCTCCCGAGCTGTTCTACATTCTGCATCAAACCAGGCTTGATGTCTAAACTTGTAGTGCCCCTTACTGGAACTAGCTGACAAAAAGGATCCAATATGATGTTGAAAATGAGCGCTTATTAAATTAAAGGCATCTATTACCTGAGCATCCTCCTGTCCTTCTGTGATACTTAACATTGCATTATTGCAGAGCTCATCCTGTATGAGATGGGTCATGAACCTAGCAAAGCCAAGGTTCCATTTGGGTGATAGGTGCTTATCCAGGTGGTTGGAGCCTAGCAGATTAGAAAAAGAAACAGGTGGAGCAGTAATAGGGAAATCCAACTCAAATAAGAGTGGAAGATGGTCACTCATTATATTTGAGCCAAAGCTCTTTAACAATGGCAATTCATTTGCAGAGGCAATAAAGTAATCCACTACACGAAGTCCCTGTGGACCAATAAAAGTGAATTCGCTAGGATCATCTTTAAAATCTGTACCATTAATAATGTGCAGGGATTGACCCCAATCAGCTTTGCTAATCTTAAACCAGAGGAGTTAATTTTTTGGTCTTTAGAAGATCTGGGGTGCATGTACTCTCAGATGGATAAAGTACTAGTTTCACAGTATGGAGCTAAAGCGTCATTGTCCGCCGTCCGGGCCTAACTTTGCATTAAAGTCTCCTGTCATGCAAAATAGGCCCTTTGGGTATCTTAATAAAAGATCTTCAATAATATTTTCCAGTTTGGACCAAATGTTAGAGTCAAACGATCCCGTGTTGCTAGGGGGGATGTAAACTGTAAGAAAAAGAATCAGATTACTTTTGTATTTATTTCACTAGACCTAGAGCGTATGGAGGAAATTTTAAAACTGATACTATACTAGCTTCAAGGTTTTCTGATATTAAACAGACCACACCGCCAGAAGGGCGGCCCTTAAGTCTAAGGGATATCGCGGGAATGAGAAAGGACTTGTCATTTTCCAACTCCACTTTATCTTTTGACCAGGTTTCCTGAATCAGGATAATTTGGAATTTACTTGGAATTTATTCAGGTGGTGATTTCAACCTGCTGAATTCCAAGAACGTATAGAAAAAGGTGTAGAATCAAAACGTCAGGATGGTCAGTCATTGGCCAATATCTCACTAAATGAGGACCCATTAGATATTATCTCTTTGTCTGCAACTGGCTGAGTTAACAAGTCTGCTTTGAGGCAGGAAGCGTTAGGTACTGCAGGAGAGGGGGTACTGTAAGTATTGCCCCCTTTGATGGTAGATACACGGGTCAAGGGCTCCCTTTTAAAGGGTGATAAAATAGTATTTGCCAGAGTAGGGACAACTGACTATAACATATTAGAATCCTGATTAGAAATTGACTGTGAAGTTTGAGCACTAGCTACTTTATTGGTAATCTGATTAACTATGGCAGAATGGGAGTCTCGGTAGGTTTGTGTATCCATGGCCAAACTGAATAATCTGGGATTGAATGGGACTGGATTAGAGGTTTTTAGACGACCTCTAGAAATCTTACTCCTGCCAGAATTAGTTTGAGAATTTAAAGAATGATGCGAACCCTGCAGGGTGTGTGAGTTCGTGGCCGTAGAAAACAAAGATTGCTTGCAAGAGTTAATGTATACCTCACCCAACTGCACTCCCCAAGAAAAAAAGAGATCGATCTGAGAAAACATAAATTTCTATGTTCTGTACGGGGCCAAGTACATGACTGGTGCTATATAGCATAATAATAATAATAATTAATAATTAATAAATAAATAACGGGTGAACGAAAATAAACAATTACCCGTTGAAGAAAATTTGGGGCAGGTAAAATTTGATAATATTTGATATGATATAGTGGCACAAACTTCCCAGAAATCACTGTAAAATGGTTAGATATGGCATGTTTATAGTTCCACTGGGGAAATACACTGTTTGCCGGTGGTTTTATTTTGAAGGATATGGCCTTATCATCAAGGTTCAGCTGCCAGGAATGGGTAAGATTGTCTTGATCATGTGAAAATCTACGCCTATTGGAAGTAGAGGGGGTATTTCCTTGAAGATCAGAATTTTGAACCCCATTTGTACCTGAAGGCTGCAGCTTGGAGGTATCACCAATGTATTTAGAAGTCATATTGGCTTTAGTAAGCTTTTGTACTTCACCGCCTATCTTACCTGCCTTACAATCGTCAATAAATTCTGTTACATTACCTAGCTGTGTTTTCTGAGATTGCAATAGTGAGATGATATTGTCCAATTGGGCAATCAGTCTCCTAATAAGATCTCCTATCAGGAAGCATTGATTGCCAAGCAATTCTAAAGGGGTAGAGTCGTCATTCAATAAAAGAGAATGCGCAGAGCTAGAACTTTCATCACCACTGGCCAACAAGGGGTCAAAGGAACCAATTGAACTTGGCTTGCCCTTTGCCTCTATACTGGCCCCTAAATTAGACTGTAATAAGTCCACTGAGGAGGGGGTTACTAGAACTGATGCCCCTTGGCCAACTCCCTTTTGCTCGGGTCGGACAGTGGCTACAAAAGCATCCAATCTTAGTTGCTTGGGTTGGGATTGTTCCCCAAATAGCAGATCCTTGTATTACAACAGGGGGTGAAAATACATACAAAACTAAACCCTCACCACATCCTCTCACCAGCCAGCAAAGAAAATAGATAAATAAAAAGCTAAATTAAACAGGAACAAGAACTCTACTCCAGTGACACCCCTAAATGACGTTTATGAATTGCCCCACCAAACCGCTGGGGCAGCACATAAAGCATCGCTGCTGGTAAACCTAATACTATTAAATGCTACAGCCAGTCTCACAGCCAGTCTCCAAGAGGAAGCCAATTTCCTCTAAGGGGGGCTCCTTACAGGGAATCCACCCCTACACAAAAAAGATCCTTGCTCCTGCAGGACAGACTGAAACAAGGCACGGGTCCTAGCATGAAAATACCATGCTCTCTTCAGGGCCAGCTGCAGCAACGCTTAGCCCCTGGGATGAAAATACCTTGCTCTTTACAGAGCTAGCGGCAGCGACGCTTGGTCCCTGGGATGAAAATGCCATGCTCTTTGCAGAGCTGGCAGCGGCGACGCTTGGTTCCTGGGATGAAGATGCCTCACTCTTTGCAGAGCTGGCAGCGGTGACGCTTGGTTCCTGGGATGAAGATGCCTCACTCTTTGCAGAGCTGGCAGCGGTGATGCTTGGTTCCTGGGATGAAGATGCCTCACTCTGAAGAGCTGGCAGCAGCGATGCTTGGTCCCTGGGATGAAGATGCCTCACTCTGAAGAGCTGGCAGCGGCGATGCTTGGTCCCTGGGATGAAGATGCCTCACTCTGAAGAGCTGGCAGCAGCGACGCTTGGTCCCTGGGATGAAGATGCTTCACTCTTTGCAGAGCTGGCAGCGGCGACGCTTGGTCCCTGGGATGAAGATGCCTCACTCTGAAGAGCTGGCAGCAGCGACGCTTGGTCCCTGGGATGAAGATGCTTCACTCTTTGCAGAGCTGGCAGCGGCGACGCTTGGTCCCTGGGATGAAGATGCCTCACTCTGAAGAGCTGGCAGCAGCGACGCTTGGTCCCTGGGATGAAGATGCTTCACTCTTTGCAGAGCTGGCAGCGGCGACGCTTGGTCCCTGGGATGAAGATGCCTCACTCTGAAGAGCTGGCAGCAGCGACGCTTGGTCCCTGGGATGAAGATGCTTCACTCTTTGCAGAGCTGGCAGCGGCGACGCTTGGTCCCTGGGATGAAGATGCCTCACTCTGAAGAGCTGGCAGCAGCGACGCTTGGTCCCTGGGATGAAGATGCTTCACTCTTTGCAGAGCTGGCAGCGGCGACGCTTGGTCCCTGGGATGAAGATGCCTCACTCTGAAGAGCTGGCAGCAGCGACGCTTGGTCCCTGGGATGAAGATGCTTCACTCTTTGCAGAGCTGGCAGCGGCGACGCTTGGTCCCTGGGATGAAGATGCCTCACTCTGAAGAGCTGGCAGCAGCGACGCTTGGTCCCTGGGATGAAGATGCTTCACTCTTTGCAGAGCTGGCAGCGGCGACGCTTGGTCCCTGGGATGAAGATGCCTCACTCTGAAGAGCTGGCAGCGGCGACGCTTGGTCCCTGGGATGAAGATGCCTCACTCTTTGAAGAGCTGGTGGCATTAATACTAAAGAGAAGTCCAGCCTTCGCATTGCCAGCGCCTAAGGCTGTGCACACAAGGGCGTGCCCTTGCACGTGCGGCCCTTCAGCACAACCACATGCGCAGAGCTCGCCTAAGAAGCCCAGAAGGCAGAAGTACTAGGCAGAGTCCTCAAATCTCCAGGGGCTCAGGTGGAAATAATCAGGCAAAACAATAAGAGAGTAACAACTCAAATTAAAAAATTCCTCGGGAGAAATAGCTCGGGGGGGGGAGGGGGAGGGTCCAAATGCCAAAAAGAAACCTGCAAAAGACAGGCAGCAGCTTCAGCAAAGGCCCAGCCACCCGAAGCCATTTTCCCCAGCCCCTCCAGGTAACTGACCCTGTAGTTATACTGAATGCATTTAAGGATTGGGCCATTTTCCATTGTGTCCTGAAAAAGCAGCCACATTCCTAGGAAGAGTCTGAGGGGGGAAACACAGACAAGAAGAAACTACATATATAAAGAAGGTCAAAGCAAGACCCACTGATGGGTTACAAAAAACCACATACCTGTTTCCTGCCACAGCTGAGGCTGAAACTGTGTGAGGAGAAAATAACCCAGCTAAGACCATTTGTGTCATAAGTCACAGTTTCAGTTGTCAAGTTGTCTACTACTCTAGTATAGCAGCTACACCTTAGGGGGCATTCAGACGTTCTGATTTGTGCGATTTTTTTTAAAAAACGAATGTTTCATGCCTGTCTGAACACTTAAATTCGATTAAATGGAGTCAATATCGCACTAAAGCAATGCGTGTTGAAAAGCTACTCAAACCTACCTTTTTGCTGTCCGTTTTCAATAAATCCGCACTTAACAGCAGTGTGAAAGCAACATCGTACTGGTTTTAACTAGTGTGTAATCTTTTCTGATGTGAATGCAACCGTGCTTCCAAGTGCGCTGTTTTACTCCTGCCCCTACCGGAAGCAGTGAGACCAGCTGGAGCCCTGTAGTTGCCTCGCTGGGTGCAGGCTGCAGCCAGCTTCTCCCCAAAAAAGTTCTTCCCCTCCATGTTTCCCCTCCATGCTTCTCCCCAAAAAAGTTCTTCCCTCCAAGGGACTTTCAATCATCTGCCTCTGCCTCTACCGTAGTGCTGCAGCAGTAGCAGCAGCGGGATACCGGAAAGAAACCAGGGAGAGAAGCAGCGCGCCTCACTATGCGAGGGGCTTCTTTCCAGCAGCCTCAGGCTCTCCCTCTTTACTCCCTGATTCTACAAAGTAGCAACCTTTGCTACAAAGGTTGTAGCAAAGGTTGTTGCAAAGTTTGCAAAGTTGCAGCAAAGGTTGTAGCAAAGGTTGTAGCAAAGTTGTACTTTGCTACAAAGTAGCAACCTTCTGGCTCCCCACAGGCCACTTCCTGTAATTGAACCGGACTGAGCAGCCGGGTAAGCACGCACTACAAGAAGGTCTGAATGCATTCTTTCGCTGTACTTAAAAACGGTATGGCATGCATGTGAATGCAACAGGACTTGTTAACAGCGAACTATTGAGAACCAGTTTTTAAAAATCCAGATAATTGCTGCACTTGTGAATTCGCCCCTAGTTTCATTCATCATGCTGAGGATTAAATGACAGAGAGCTTCCAGTCAAGGTGCTTAAAAACTTGTTTGTTCACTCTGAATCCATTTAACCTGCATTCATTCAGGATATGGAGTACCTGGGCGAGTGTTATACAGTAGGTGGTTTTGCAGTAGGTGTCTTTAGACAGACAAAGGGGTGTTCATCCCCAGAGCAAGTCTGGCAGTTCACCTGTGCAACTGCCTGCTTGCAGCAACACCTGGGTCCATTTTAAATGGACCTGGCGCTGCTGTGGCTCTTGTCCATCACACGGTCCTCCCTCCCCCACACCATAGAGCTGTGGGAGGATTGGCCACTGTTCTAGACTGTCACCTGCAGTCCTATGGCATTGTTCAGGACAACCCTCACCTAACAATGGAGCTGCAGTGGCTGTCCGCCAGGGAGGCAAACCACTATTCCACCTCCAGCTAGTGCCCCTGGTTTGGACGGTCCACTCCACTGACAGGATGTCCTGGAGCACCGCTAGCAGGGCTGGAGCAGAGCAGGTGGCGCCTGCTCCGCTTCTCCTCCACCGACACATCTAGTGGGCCATCTCTACACAGGCGGCCTGCCCGGGTGTGAGGCGGAGCAGAAGCGTGGGTTCAATCCAACTAAAAGCACCCATTGTGTGCAGCACGTGCAATACAACTCTACTGTCCTTCCTTTGTTTAATGGACCTATCCTCCAAGAATGTATCCAATCCTTTTTAAAACCCACATTTGAAAGCTACAAATAGGAACATCTGGGGAGAAAAGGGCTGTCATATCTCTAAACAGCATTGAAAATAATCAGAATATAGATCTTTTTGAAAGAGGGCAGTATAAAAATATAAATATGGTTCCTCATCCTTGCTGTACCACTCTTCATTATAGCAGACCCTTGGCTACAGAACCACAGCTAGAATTTCAGTTTGATGGGAGGATGAAAAATATAAATACAGTTGCTAAATGATGTTTACTTACTGGTTTACCTTAGAGTTCCCAAAGACCCAGGCTCATTCTTCCCCCCAACCATTTCCTGTTGTTTTTTTAGTCATGTCTAATGTTACAGTATAGTAGATATGCCTTAGTTTCATTAGTCATGTGGAGAATTAAAGAGAATTAAGTCCTTAAGGACTACATTTGCACTGTCTTATAGCAGCATAACATCCGTCAGGGTTTAACAGTATAAAACAGTGTGAAACAGCCTGGGAGAGGTGGATGAATTATTCTGGGAGCAGTGGCAGCATGCTAGCTACTGGCTGAAAGGGCTGAGGCCCCAGTTCTTTGAGCAAGAGCCTGAAACCTCTGAAGCAGAACTTGCCCTCCCTGCTGTTTCTGAGGCTGCTGCTGTCCAGCTCCGATGGAGCTGAGCATCAGCATCAGAAGTAGCAGGGAGGCAGGTTCTCATAGAGAACTCTGGGGCTTTGTCCCCCCCTCCTCCTCCCCGGACTTTGCCATGGCCTTATCCATTCAGAGAGCTGTGATGTCACAACACTCTATAAGTGGCATGGCCATGTTGGAAAGAGGGCGTGGTCGTAATGAAAAGGTGTGTAGCCAGACAGGGTGGGGCAAAGGAACCCTCTGCTCCTTTCTGACATGGCCACACCTCCTTTGGAGCAGCATGACATCAAAAAAAGGAATGGGGCAGCCCAATCTTACAGTTCAAGCCCCACTCTAAGCAGGATAGTGACATCCCTGCCTGTAAGAAGCTTAATATTAGCCTTTGCAGAAATTTAAGGGAGACGAAATTGATATTTCACCCATTCCATCCCCATCTATGATCTTGCTTAGCTATGGTGAATTTGGCAACTGTAAGGACCAGGGATTCACCTGGCACCCTCTTGGCCCTGAAGGTGGTGGCTGGCTCCACAGCAGCACCAGCTTGCTCTGACCAACGCCTGGGGTCATGCTGATGGCCTTCCACAGTGCTGGCCAGGCCACATGCCCCTCAGCACTGCTCTACTCCCCCAGCTTCCTGTTTGGCTGCTTGCCATATAAAAGACATGTCTGCAGCCACAGGAAGCTGGGTGGATCATCAACCCATCCATGTTCCTGTTTGCTGCTTCTCCCTATTTGCCCTTGGACCAGTCCTGTTCTGCCTTGGATCCTTTTTTGTGTTTGGACAAGCTCTGTTCTGTTTGGATTATGTCTGCCTCATTGTGTTTGGAAACCGGTCCTCTGCCTCTTTCCCTGAAGCCAGTCCTTCTGCCCTTTGTTCTGTCTGTCTACCCACCCCATGTTGCAGTGCCCGAGGTTCTGCACCCACCATGCAACTGCCTGTGAATTCTCCCTGTGACTCTGCTTGCTTCCAGCCTGTCTGCCTGTCCGTTGTGTGTCTGTCTGCCTGTCTGTCTGTCTGCCCCCTGGTCCATGTGTCATAAGAACATAAGAAGTGCCATATTGGTCAGACGTGGTCCACTGAGCCCAGGATCCTGTCTCCAAGAGTGGCCACTCTTGGTTGCTTGGGAGAAGTACCCAATGGGACAATCCATTTTCTGTTGTTCACTCCCAGCTTCCAACAGTCAGAGATTATATCCCCTAATCTACTTGGCAAATAGTCATTAATGGACCTATCCTCCAAGAATGTATCCAATCCTTTTTAAAACCCACATATACTACTGGCCTTGACCACATCCTCTGGCAACAAATTCCACAAGTTAGTTGTGTGTGTTGAGTGAAAAGATACTTCGCTTTAAATCTGCTGCCAGTTAGTTTCACGGAGTGTCCCCTAGTTCTAGTACTATTTTTGAGAGGGTAAATAGCAGTTCCCTATTTACTATCTACACACCATTCATGGTTTTATAAATTTCTATCATATCCCCTCTCAGTTGTCTTTTCTCCAAGCCGAAGAGCCCTGACTTCAGCTCTAGCCCGCAGCTCTATGGTGGTGGTGGTGCTCCTGTGGGTGGGCCATGGGTCGGGGAACCTGCTGGGCCCATCTGATCCTGACCCAGGAGAGGCTGAGAGCCAGTGGACACAGGGGTGCACCCCCAAAGCATCTCTGGGGGTGGGCAGCCCTGCGTTCATCTGAAAACGCCCATTGCGTTGAGGATTTCAGTGTATTGATTGTAGAGTGTCAGGTACATTGCTGGTGTAATAAATAATAATAAATATAATATTGTTTACAATGACTCCAAGATCCTTTTCCTGAGTGGTAAGTAACCCCTAATTTAGAATCCTAAAGCTTGCCCCTAGCTTGCCATGAAGCCCTTGGATCTGATCCTACACTGCCCACCTGCATCTGGACTCAATTCTGCCATGACTCCTGAACTACGTCCTGGACCCCAATCCCCAGCGTGTTCCTGATAGCAACTTCCTCCCTAGCATATTCATTATCAGTGACTGTCCTTTTGCTATTACAAACTTTTTGCTGTAAGGAACAAAAGGCTTAGATCTGTTATAGTGAAGGCATACTGTACTGTATGTTGTTTGTAAGCTAGGGACTAACACTCCTTATTATGGACAGTTGCCACTCTCTGCATTAATTCACAAATATACTTCAAATACATTTTCAATTTAGATGGGGTTGTAGGTTACCAATACATCATATATTTATGTTTCAGTCTTAGTTTTTCTGAAATGAAAACCCAGTCTTAAAGCTATAAAGCATTAAAATAGGTTAAAGAGTGCTGTTAACATTAAGAAAGTGCTGCCACCACTGATGCTATGGATTTAGCATTGATTTAGAGAACCAAAGCTTTTTTGCTGTCAATAGCTTAGAACCATTACGTGGGGTTTTTTAAATGAAAAGTTACATTCTGCAAAACATCAAAAAATCCAAATAAGTGAAGTATTTCCTGTGTACACAGATTTCTTCTCCTTCTTAAAAATAAATGAATGAATTGAGTGTCTATATCTACTACTAAAGCTCTTCTGCACAGATAGAACCACTATAGAAATTAGTTAGAAGGCATCAGTAGAAAGCAGACCATCTGACACATACGAGGCAATCACATGCAGTGGAATAAATTAACAAAGTGTGCTTAATTTTCTAGCTTTTCCCAGATAATAAGAACAATATTGGCATCTACCATCAGGAGGTCAACTTTTGACCCTTTCCCATTAAACACGCTCCACTAACAATAGGTATTCTCTTGCCTAGGAATTTATTTGCTGTGTAATTTATTAACTGCTTTCTTCTCCTTCAGTAGCAATGATTTTTCACCCTTGTTGTCTTACTGATAGTGTCTTCTATCTTGTAACCAGGCTTGACAATGATATAATAAAACTCCCTGGATTCTCAGATCTGTTATAAAACTACAGAGCACACATTTGTCATCCCAGCCACACAGATAGTGATGGATTGACTTTTGGATCCAGGGGAAGAATGCAAACCCTTCAGCAATCTGGACTATTATATAAACTGCAGTACAAGAAGACATGCTGTCTCAAGGGAAACAAGCAAACTGAAGCATGAGAATGAAAGAAAGGTTTTGTTTGATGATATCTTCACTTTTACTGAAGCAATCAAAATCACATACTAACCTCATAGTGGTATGTTCAGCTTCTGCATAAAACCAGGTGCTGGACAACAGCATGGAGTAGAGAGGACATTCTGTGATCAGGGAACAGAGATGGAACTTCCAAATAGCTTTGGAACACTCAAAAGCCAAATTCCTATCCTCACAGGAGTATGGAAAAAAATGTCCCACCAGGCTTTCATCCAACATCCTTGTGGCAGCAGGGCTAAGCTGGAAAAGATTGCCATGGGTTAGCTAGCACACTGCTATGCTGTGCATCCCCTGTGCATGTAGTTGGAGTTATATGAGATGCAGAGGAATGCTGCTGCTTCGAGCAGACATGCTGTCTGCAACTCTTAAATGTGCCACCTATGTAGCCTCTCTTAGGGTACCATCACACATCACAATTTACTAGAAAGTGATTCATGGTGATTTAAGTCCTAAATTGCTTGGGTCCAACATATTTTAAGGTCAGCCTCTTGCTGACTCCATCATAGTGCCAAGTACATACACCCAAGGTCAACAGTGAAACTTTCTTGGTGACTGCCTCACCGCATTGGAACTCCCTTCCACCGGACATTCACCAAAACCCAAGACTAAGCATCTTCCGAAGGCAGAGTAAGACCTTCCTATTTGGCCAGGCATTTGGTGAGTGAGGAATAGGATTTGGGGGGTAGTGTTTTACATTTATACTGGATTTTGTTTATGTGTTGTAACCTGCTCTGGGCATTCAAGATAGGTTGGGTTATAAGTCCAAATAATTAAATAAATTGTTACCATGGATTTATTTGTTTAACTATAAACACTTCTACCCCATGGTAAATCCTGTGGCAGAGTAATATCTGATTCACAATCAGTAAAGACAAATGCAGCTGAAGGTTTAAATAAGAACTTTACTTAGTCTCCATTTTGTCTTCATACTAGCTAGATGTAACGAAAGGATCTGTGCCTGAAAAATATGAGACACACACAGTGAGAGAGAAGGGAAGAAGGAGTGGTTACACAAAGGAATTCAACTGCAAAATCCCATCTCCCTTCCATGTACATGTAAACTTAGCAGCGCCATCTGGTGGCTTTCTATTCTTAATACAGTAAGTTTGAACTTATGGATGTTGCATATACCAACAAATCCATGTTCCATAGAAGAAGTCCCTGGATATTACCTCTTCCACAGATCACCAGGGATTTGCCACATGGGAAAAATGTTCACACATAACAATTAAATCTGGTGATCTGGTGCATTGCTTTTTTGTGGCTTTTCATAGGCTACCATTTGAATCTGCAGCATGTTAAAAGTATTTTGAGGTAGCACACTGCTTGGTGTGGTCCCTTCCTAGCTGGCCCCATCTTCTCTTCTATTTCCAGTACATCTGTTTTGCAGGAAGGTTAAGAGGGGACGCTCAGTAAAATCACAAGTTGACCTTTTTGTGCACACTTTCCCACACATACATATTTGGCTCCAGTCTGTACTGTACAGGGTGGGAGGAGGCAGCTTACAGGCTTTGTTGCCCCCATGTACCCATTAAAATTCCAGTGCTCGGGGCACTGAGTCAGCCCAGCCTTAATCTGGTTGGTACAGTAGTTTCAGTTGCTAAGTTCTGGCTTGTCTCTAGAACTCTGTTGTTTCCTATCATTGCACAATATACTGCCGATTGCACAATTTTGTTTGGATTTGAGCCTCACCACAGAAAGCAACAAAATCCATAAAGTTGCTTGCTGCATTTCAGGAAGGCATGTTATCCATCATCCTCTAATCAACCAGACCACGTGGTAGCAGTGATGAATGCTGGCCACAGATAATAACACTTCCTGTCTTTAAATGGTTTCAGGATTGAAAAAGTATCCCACAGTGGCTTTTTTTATCTGGGAGCCTTAATCCTGGCTCTGTAACAATGCAGGCTTGAACCAGCACCTTTGGGCTGCTGAGTACAGTGGATGGCACCTCCATGCAATTGAGGAACTCTGGCCAGCGCCCAGGGCTAGCACTGATGGCCTTTCCCCCATGCTGGTTGAGCCACACCCCTCCTCTGCCTTACTCCATGCCCCCAGCTTCCTGGTTGGCTGCTGACTTATATATATAAGGCCAGCCAGTAGCTGTGGGAAGCTGAGAGGATCATCAGTCAACTTCCTGTTCCCCAATATGCCTTTTCTTTCCATGCACTTGGACTGTCTTTGAACTTCCCCCTCCTGGACCTCAAATCAAGTCAGATTTATTGAGGCACTGGATCTTGCCCTGGCCTAAAGATAATGCAATAATACAGTAATTAATACAAATAAATGATACAAAATAAACGAGGTCCTATTAGAGCAAATAAGCAAACAGTAACCAACAACATCATATTTGGAGTCATTTGGACAGCAAGATTAACAGCTTAAAACCTAAATAGAAAACTACTAGTTTCTGCTAACCGCGGTCTATTTAGCAGACAAAAGCAACAAGACAATAGATAATGGATTTGCCTATGGCTAATAGCTCCTCCACTTCAATCTTCAAGTCAGTTCCTCTTATGGATCTATATAGGTGTCCTTCCATGGCAAATTTAACAGTAATATAATAGTAATTATGGTAATAATTATTATAGTAATTTCTTAACATCCCTAGTACAGGGCAAGGAGTCAGCATCAACATAACCTGATAGGCAGGAGGAAAATACAGCCAGTTTTGAATTAAGGTACCCCCATCTATCCGACAGAGAGTTTATACCATAGTTGTGGGACCACATTTGATACCACAATTATACCACAGCTGTATTTACAAAGATATTCTTAGACATTTCGACCGCCGAGCTATGGACCTCGTATTATGATGGTCAAGAAATTATTTGTTCTTGAGAGGAAGATCTAAACAGCATTGTTACTTCCTCTTAGAGACAGAACTTCCTCTGTTTAAACATAAGAAGTATCAAAAATAAATTAGATCTATTCCTTCATACAGTAGGGGGACCATTTACAAGGTGTTGCTGGGTTAAATGAGACCCCACTTGACCAAAGATATATAAATTAAGCTAAGTCTTAACCCCCTCCTGTTAACACCGGGGGCCATAATATAGACAAAGCCACAATATACCTCCATCCCAGCAGCGTGTGGTTCGTTTAACTCTCTGCATCCTCCACAACTCTGAGTTTATGGGCCAGATGAACAAATCGTGCAAGTGCATTGCAATCCTCTGCTCTTTTAAGATTCATTAGATGTTTCATTTGATAAATAAGGTCAAAATATTCTTTTCCATATAGCAACGGTGCAATCCATACCTCTCTCAAGGTTGAATATAATGGGCATCTCAGAAGGATGTGGTCTACAGTTTCCAGCTCTTTTAATTGACAGATACATCCTCGCTGCTCCCATGGCAGCGCATTATGCCTTCCTTGAATTATAGCTGTCTCTATTAATTGAAAGCGAGCCCTCATATAATTCCATGCAATTCCATGGAGTTAATTAGATCTAGATAGCTTTCTAAGCCAAAGGACTCTTTGATATACCTCATCCATGGAACCGTCTTCCATCCAGTTAATACTGCCAGGTCTTCCTGTCTCCCTAGTTGTTTCCTTTGCTGCATTGGGGACAATTGCCACAGTTCCTGGGAATTTGCCACAGATCCTGCACCGAGGACCCTGTCTGGTTAAGAAAGATGTAAAGGGTGGAAAGCCACGGGTAAATCTGTGGACTGGTTTTCATCAATTCTTCCAAGAGACAGAGATGAGTAAGAGATTTCACATCTTGGTTTACTATATGTATCCAGAATTTCAAGAATGCAATTTTCTTGAGACACAGGATCGAGAAAATACCAGTTTCTGCCCTTACCACGACCGCTGGAGTTGCTCAGGGGACTCCTAGTAGGCCTTTTAGGAATTTATTTTGAATTACCTCAAGCTCTTGTACATGCACTGCAGGGATTATTCCTTGGCCATAATTTAGTACTGTTTGAGTCTTTACCTTATATGTCTGTAAGAGTTTAGAAAAAGAGACTGCATCAGATTGTCTGGCCATGGCTAAGATTGCTTTAGAGGAGGATCTTGCCCTCCCTGCCATATAGTGTTCGTGACCCTTCCAGGAACCATTCTTATTAAATACTATTCCCAAATAGCAAAAGGAATTTATCTCTGCCACTTTCTTATTCTGGATCACCCAGGCATGCTTTTCCGTTCTTTTCCCTACTACCATAATCTTAGTTTTATCAAAGTTTATCTCCATACCATTCTCCTGGCAGTAGGCCCTGCAAGCTTCCAGTAAGGTTTTAAGACCATTCCTGGTTTGAGCCAACAAGACAGTGTTGTCAGCGTATTGCAAAATTGGTACTGGATATGTCTTTATCTTTGGTGCATAGTGATTCTGGGCCTTCAATATGTTGCTCAAATCACTTACATATAGGTTGAATAGATATGGGGCTAACACGCAGCCTTAGCACACACCCTTGTTGATTTTAAACTTTGGGGTATATTTATTACTCTCTGGCATACGGATCCTTGCTGTATTGTTAGCATGGAGTTGAATTATTAGGGCAAGGAGATTCTCATTAATACCCAAATGGGTCAATTTATCCCAGAGGTTTTGACGTGGCACTGAATCGAACGCCTTCCTAAAGTCAACGAAGGCCAAAAAGAGGCAGGAACAATGAATCTTGACATATTTGCTGATCAAGTGGGATATGACAAAGCAACTGTCCATTACTGAGCTCGATCTTCTAAAGTCAAATAGTTCTCTCGGCACCAGTTCAAAATCTTGCACCCAAA
This sequence comes from Sphenodon punctatus, assembly GCA_003113815.1. Lineage (NCBI taxonomy): Eukaryota > Metazoa > Chordata > Lepidosauria > Sphenodontia > Sphenodontidae > Sphenodon > Sphenodon punctatus. Next base: position 1,716,351 of record QEPC01004883.1, on the reverse strand, counting down.
TCTGGACCTAGGCATTCTTTTCCAGCCGTGATCTGACCACCTCAATCGCCGACCTGGTCAGATCACGGCCAGAAAAGAATGCGTGTCCTCCTCCTGTGCGCATGACTCACTGCAGCATTTCGTCTAATCCCGTCTCACAGGATTTTGGCAACAACACGCGAGCACACCGCGCGCTCGTCTGAAAATGGCCCTAGTTTGTGGTTTTGGCTGGCTGAAGCCCAGCCCTTCTGACCTTCCCTCCTGGAACCCAGTGCTTTGGATCCTGCCTGGGAATTTGGCTGCCCCTCTGCCCTTGTTCCTGAGAGTGTGGTTCAGCTTCTGTGGGATGTGTCCCCTAAGCAACTGCTCCATGGGCTCACTGTGTCCCATCTGAGTCCTGTCTGCCTGTTCTGTCCAGCTAGTTCCCTGTGTCTGCCTTGTCTTGTCTGTCCAGTTCTGCTTTGTCTGTCCTGCCTCACCTTGTTTATGCCTGCCCCTGTGGTCTGTGTGTTGATCCCTACTGTGACCCTTGGACTTGGCACCCCGATTCTGCACCAACTCTCCTGCATGTCTCCCTGGAACTCATCCTGCACCGACTCTTGTGCCCCAGCCGGTGATCCCTGACAGGCTGCTGTAATATGGACTTCCCGGCATATGGCTCCAATCCTCAAACTGCAGTGCTGGAACAAGCTTCATTCACTTCAAGGGAGCTTGTCCTGGCACAGTGCTTTGAGGTTTGGACCCTATGTGAGTAAGCTGCTTAGGGCAGTGATCCCCAAACTCTTTCCTTATGTGACCTCATTTTGAGACTTAAATATAATCTTGTAATCCCGGACAGGAACAAAGACATTTGCAGATTGCATGGGGCCACAACCCACAATTTGGGAGCCTCTCCACTACCAAACTCCCATTGATTTTAATAGCAGCCAGATTGTGCTCTCAGAGCTAGATTTTTAACAGTGATGTACATTGTACACCCACAGCTCCCATTGTCTTTATTAAGAATTGTGGGTATTCGGCCCCTCTGGAAAGCAGGCCGTGAGCCTCTGTTCATTCATTTCTACATTGTAAGCAATACTTACACCAACAGCAGTTGTCTCCATACTTATTTGCTGCATTGGGATTTTATGAGGATAGCATAATCTTCCACTGAGATAGCATACATTAGCAGTTAGCATAAGTCCCATTTGCTTCCCTAGTACTCACACAACCATGCTAACTGTGGCATGTGTTATCCTGTCAGAGGATCATGCTATTAAAAACTCTAAAGAGTTCTGAAGATGGAAAGCACCATGTGGGTCTGTAGCAGGGGGAGCTGATCCTGTGAAGCAGGGGTCACCATGACGTTAATCACAATTGATGTCCCAGGGAATCCGCATCTTACCAGCAACTTTATAGAGCAGAGGGGCACCAAGCTCTGCCCCTAGCCTTCCTCAGAAAAAGGGCATAGCTATGCCAGAAAGGGTGGAAGAACTTCTTTTCCCTGCCTCTTTCAGCATAACCATGCCCCTTTTCTGGGCAACGTGACAAAATAAGGTGGGGCAGAGTTCACCATTCCTCCTGCACATAAAGTTGCTAGCAGTCCCCTGCTTGGGGATGCCTCTTGGGCAGGATTGATTCTCCCTGCCCAGGCAAATCCAGCTTTCCCTGCTGAAAGGGTTAATGGCCTCCACTCTCCTGCTTCTAGACAGCTAAACCCCAGCTATAGTGTTTGAAGGGATGAGATGGTGGTCAGCTGAGTGGTCAGCTGGCCATAGTAGGGAACAAAAGCCCACAAAGCAAGGGAGGACTAAAGAGTGTGCATTATGGAACCTGAATTAGAGTCTTGCTTTTTTCTTGTGTACGTGCTGAAGCCCTGTCTGTGACGAGGCTGGAGATCCTATACAAGAGTGAGTTTGTGTAGTCTGTGAAAGATGGGAGCCTATAGGATTTCTTAAAGGTTCATATTCTGGCCCTTGAGTGAGCTACCTAGTGCTGCTTTTAGGGTTTAACTTTGAAGTCGTTGGGAGATTTCAAAGTCTTACCATCAGGGACTGGCTCTTGGTAGCATAAGGTGTTTCACCACCCCACTCTATAGAGCAGTAAAATATTGCTCTATAGCACAACCACCTTCTGATTAGGCACAACACCTTAAAATATGGCCCTTCCCTCAAAAACACCTAGCAGCTTTACCATCAGAGCAGAAAATTCAAAGGAGGGCAACTTCACCTCATCTTCCAGTAGTACAGCATTTTACAGGGATGGGGAACCTTCCCTAAAAAGGCTCAGGGCAGCTTATAATATCTACAACAATTAGTACAAGTTTTGTAGATAAAACAGGAGCTGGGCGCACAGGTGGTTAAAGGGTGTGCTCAAAGGAAATGGGTGTTTAAAGGGAATGAAAGGGAGAGTCCAGATCATGGATCTATACCATCTATACCATCCATTATTCTTGAGTGTGTGCCCTGGTTTCTGTTTCTTTTCCTTGAGGTCAATCTTTCAGGATTTAAGGATTGGGACTGGGTCCATGGGCCAGATTCACAAATTAGAAAAGAGAAGATTTTTTTTAAAAAAAACAAACAACCCAGCTGCTAGTTAGATTTGGCCTATGAATTTGGCTATAGCCCTTGATGTAAAAGTTTAGATTTATGATCCCAGCTTTAGCCATTTCTTTGATTTTTTTTTTATTGATTTTTTTTACTGCTGAGTATAAATTTGCTTCATCTTTTTTCAAAAGGTAAGCTAAATGTAAGACAGGTTTCACAGCCTTTTGAAATCAAACAGCGAGGACACATGCTATTTCTTTTGGATGCACAGTAAATGCTTTTAAAAACATTCTAGAAAATGTTTACATTCAGACTGTATGACCCATCTTTCTCTTTCTTGCACAGCAATTACTGCTGTGCTTAGACAGAAGGGAAATTGTCCTTCAGAGCTGTTCTATTTTACACAGATGACACACTTCACAATGAAAGATGTCTTTTTTTAGAAACAAGGAAGTTAAGTATACCAGTGAGGTTTCAGTGATGGTAGTACTGTACCACAAACCAACTAAAGCTAAGACATTCCAAGTTAGGGTGGCTACTTGACTCATTGCTACAGCAGAACTTCTGCTGTAGCAATGAGTCAAGTAGCCAGAACTATTAGTCAGACGGGATTCTGCATACCCTTCACAGATGAAAATAGGGACATTCCCATGAATGTGTATGGGGTGTGACCAGAAGTTCAGGGGGTGTGGCCAGTGGTGGCTGGTGCCCTGAAAAAGTGGTGTTTCTCTGAGCCGCACCCTGAAACTAAGCAAGGCCCCACCCTGTGGTGCAGCACCAAATGGGTAAAGACTGGTGTGCCTGGGGGAGGACTCTCTCCTGCTATTGCATCTTCAATGGCTCTCTGATGTGCAGAAATCTGCAGGTAAATCTTTTTACTGCATGGAGATAAATATGATCATCTGCTAATTCCTGCAGGGACGGCTTGAAGGGTGGTTCAAGAGTTAAGAGCCCTAAGCATGTAGGAAACAAACACAACAACACGGCAACACAACAACCTCACCACAGAAGGGAAACCAGTGAGACTGAAAAAAGAAATGACTTTTATTTTATTTATTTTTTTTATTTTATTTTTATTTTTATTTTTATTTTTATTTTTTATATATATATTTTTATTAATAAACTTCATCATTTTTACACCATGTTACAGTGATTTAAAGGCACATTCTTTTCATTTGGACCTGAGTTACAGTTTTGGTCCATGTCTCTATTAAATCGGCGTAACTTTCTCTTATTTCTTAATATTATAATTTTCACTAACGTTAATGTTTCATATTTTATAAATTATTATAACATTTTCCAACAAACCTCTCCCCCCCCTCCCCCCTCCCTGTTTGTGCTGGGCATAAAGTATTACAAATACTGGTCAAATAATATTGTCTTATCATTCTTTGGTAGTTCAAAACCTTCTATGGCTTCTAGAATAGCTATCCATTTAGTTTCATAGTCAATCTTTTGCTTGTTCATCTTTTTTTCCTTTTTCTCATCCGGATTGCCTGTCTGGTTCAAAAGACTGATTTGTATTTTGTCCATCATGAACAGATACCAGATCCTCGAAATCCATTCCTGGAATGGCAGAGGTCCCTTCGTTTTCCAATGTCTAGTTATTGTATTGAGTGCTGCCAAGCACAATGTTG
>QEPC01004883.1:1689200-1699993 GCA_003113815.1 Sphenodon punctatus | reverse complement strand
GGGGAGGGTTTGTTTTTTTTAACTTGGGGCTTTAAGTTTTTACATTGCAGCCATTTTTAAATGGCTGCAATGTAAAAAAATCCGGTACCCGGAATCCGGTACCCTGGACCGGATTACCGGGTCGAATCTGATAATGCCGGTACGCCCGGTACCGGCATTATCGGATACCGGATTTTACCGGTTTCCCGCCCCTAATACAAACAACTGCAATGTATGAAATCTGCAGCAGATTCCAAGAAACTCCTGCCGGATGTTCTATTGAAAGTTTTACCATTTGTACAATATCCAAGGCCCTGATGGTCTGGATTCATGCACATGATGCAAAGAGGTCACCACACTGGGAAAGCATCAGTTATTTCTTTGCCTATGGTAGACATGGATCCCACCAATATGACATGCATATACTCAACTCTCACTTTTCTTACTGACCAAGCAAAGCAGAACAATGCCACACCAATTGTCACATTTGATCAACCATTGTGGTGGAAGATTTTTACCATTATAGCCAATGAACCAAAAGAAAGTAACCTAAAACAGGTGGTTCTAATGCTTGGTGGTCTGCACACAGAGATGACCTTTCTGGGATGCATAGGTCACTTCATGGACAGTTGTGGTTTAAAAGAAACTTTGGAGGTGATATATGCTAGTTATACAGTAGGGCATATGCTTAGCAGCAAGGCATTGGCAAGAGTGAGAAGAGGACACATCCTCGTTGATGGTGCCCTAAACATTCTCCTGATCGCTGAGGCTTTGAAACTACCCATGCCACTTCACTCTAGTGAAAAAGACTGCCAACCACAAGATAGTGCCCAGCCAAGTGAAGGAACGAATGCAGCAAAAGCTGCATATGATGCAAATGCTGTCATAAAAGAGAGCAGCACCCTCATTACAAGCGCTAAACAGGTGTATAACAAGGTTATGTCAGCCACAAGCATGGATGATGAGTCATGTAACACCTTACTGGAATTAAACAGCAAAACAGAACAGGCAAAAGAAAAGAAGTTAGCAAGTATGACTGCCTCTCTATGGGTTCAGTACATGAAGATAGTAGCCATCTTGAAAAGTACTTCAAAGCAGAGAACAGGTGCCTGGGACCTTCATTTGCTTTCTTTGAGAGAAATGCTCCCATGCTCTGTAGCAGCTGGTCATAACTTGTACACCAAGACAGTATATATACAAATTCAGGAAATGAAAAGTCTTGAAACTAGTCGTCCTCATGTCCATAACATGTTCTAACAAGGTCTACATGTTGTGCATCGCAGTAATCATTTATGGGCTAGTCTCTCAGCTGATCTTGTCATTGAACAGGCACTGATGAGGAGCATCAAGTCAACAGGAGGACTGTCTAGAGGAGAGGAATGATAGATGTACAGCGGCATGTGTATGTTCAATCAATGGTAGCATGCACTGAAGTGAACAGTGCCATGCAACGTGTACAATTATTTAAGACCACATAGTATATGGCCACACTGTGTCTATGTAGATTAGTTTCTAGTCAGTCTATCAAAAAATGGCACATTAATATTTTAGGATAATTTTCCTAGAAAAAACATCATTGAAACTGGACACAACAAAACAAATTAACCCACAAAACAAAGGAATTCCTCAACAATGGAGATTCTTTCAATTAACAAAGGCAACTTTGATTTTATCCCTTAATCTTGGGGTTCACTCTTGACATTGCCTTTTTAAATACCATAATCTCATCTCTAATCTGTAAGGAAAATTGGGACTACCAAAGGTATCCAGTGCCTAACTTGGCCAATAGTGTGTATCCATCTTGTGCTTGAGGGGATTCTGTTCATGTACCAACCACCCCACTGCACAACAGACTTCATGACACTCAGACTTATTGACTTGGGTGACTTCAACGTACACACTGAGACCAACATTTTGGGGGCAGAGCAGAACTTCATGGCTTCCATGGCAAACCTGTGTGTATCCCAGGTAATATACTACTACCACTATTTATAATTTCTATAGTGCTACTAGTCGTACGCAGTGCTGTACAGATACACGTAACATAAAGGCAGTCCCTGTTCCATGAACAGAGACAACTACAAATAAGAGTCTTCCTGTGAATAATGGCCCACAGGATGCAGGTATTCAGTAAGTTTATTTATTTATTTCAGTTTAAATGGTTGAAATCCACAAGACTATGATAAGGATAGGGCCTGGGTTCATGATTAAAAGAAGTTTCAAAGAAGTGGGACTTTAGGTGGGACCTGAATGTGGACAGGGAGGCGGAAGTTTGTTCCAAGCATGCGGTGCAGCAAGGTGAAAAGTACGGAGTTGGGAGTTGGCAATGGAGGATAAGTACTATCTAACCCGACATATGAGGCAGGACACATGTTGGACTTAATGGGCATTTTTACATGAGATGGGCTGGGGGTGCTCTGCGGTTGTTGTGTGGGGTGCGCGCATGGGTGCTGTGCATGGGGGGTGCTTCACATGAGGCAGGACACATGTTGGACTTAATCGATGTTTTTACATGAGACAGGTTGTGGGGGCTCCGTGGTCATTGCATGGGGTGGGTGCATGGGTGCCGTGCATGGGGGGGCACTTCATATGAGCGGCCCCATGCACAGCTACCATGTCCATACAACGCCAACCCCATCCTCGCACAGTGCACTATGGATTTTCCCAGAGCACCCTGTGTGGGGATGAGGCGGGCGGTGCATGGGTCACGGGAGCGCACCTCCCCACGCACCATATTCAAATGAGACATCCCCCACATGGACAGTGAGTGTCCATCCGCGAGAGTGTGGGGCTCTGATTATTGAGGGTGTTACAAAAATGCTGTTGTCATGGTTGGAACATTACCTTCTGCAGGTCCAGGTCTCTGCCCTCCTTTACCCCTGCTGGTATGGTGGACCAGTTAGGTTGGTCCACCCTCAGAAACTAATGGAACCAGTTGGATTCCAGAAGTCTCTGAGGCATATACCCACTGATCTTGACGGCTACTCTGTCGATGGCCTAATTGAACTGTGGGATGATATGTTAACCGTTGCCATTGACACGGTTGCACCCAGGTGTCCACTCCAACTGCTGCAACAGCACAGGTTATCCTGGTACACAGGAGACCTTAGGCAGCTGAAACAGGAAGTGAGGCAGTTAAAGCATAGGTGGCATTCAACTTGCGCTGAAGCCAACCTGTTGTACCATAGGTCAGCTTTGGAGAACTATGGCGTGGATAGGTTGGTGGCAAGGGAAGCTCACTTCTCCACTACCATAGCATCCTCAAAGATTCATCCAGCAGAGCTGTTTCAGGCAGTGAATAGTCTGGTGAATATAGGTTGCTTCCATCCAGAAGATAGAGTCATCTACTGCCTGACAGATGGCAGAGTCAGAGTTTGGGGTTGTGGAGACTCACTCTCTGGACACCCTTTAAATGGTAATCACCAAGCCCCTGTCCCCCAAAACATTGTTTGATGCTGACTCCCTGGCCAGGTATTGCTCCACCTCTAACCTCCCCTTTTTAGGAAACATTGAATGGGTGGTCACCCAACAGCATCAGGCTCATCTTGATGCTATCGGATTCCTGACCTGTGTCAGTCTGGCTTTTGTCCTGGGTATAGTACTGAGGCTGCGCTTGTGGCCTTGGTCAATGATCTACGGCTAGAGATCATCAGGGTAAATTGTACCCTACTGATCTGTTAGACCTTTCAGCGGCCATTGATACAGTTCATCACGAGTTGTTGATTGCACTTGAGTGGTTCAACGGATTCTTGTTGGGATTTCCAGCGCGTGGTGATTCGTGATTGCTTGTCTCCCCCTCTCCCACCATACCCTTCTCCTGTGTGGTTCCACAGGTTCTATCTTGTCTCCCCTCCTGTTTAATGTGTGTCAGAGACTGCTGGGTTAGATCATGAGTAGGTTTGGGTTGTGTTCCCATCAATATGCTGACAACAACCAAATCTATTTTTCATCCAACTCAGGTCCTGCAGTCTTGGTACTTACTTGGTGCCTGTCTGCCACTGGGGACTGGATGCAGGCAAGCCAACTAAAGTTGAATCCAAACAAGTCTGAAGTGATGATGATGATTGGCCAGCCCTGTGACCTGGGGGTGGAGTAAGGACACCTATCATTGATGAGGCACAGCCTCCCCTGGTTACCCAGGATTGCAGCCTTGTGGTGCTCCTGGATCTTGTGCTGCTTCTGGAAAATCAGGTCATGTTGGCAGCCAGGAGTGCTTTTCACCATCTTTACCTGGTGAGAAGGCTGCAACTTTCTTTCAGATATGGACCTGGCCACTGTCATCCATACCTTTGTTACCTTGAGGCCAGACTACTGCAGTGCACTCTGTGCCCTTCAAGACTGTTCAGGCCGGGAGCTGCAGCCACTGCCTGAATTACAGGGGGCTCAGGGGGGATGGCCCCCCTAGCTACTGGCTATGGGTGGGGGCATGATTTCATTGAGGGGCCCCTACCTTTTTCCTTATAATTTGATGCAGAATGCAACAGCCTGCCTCCTGATGGGGATAGATCGCCAGGAGCACTTTATGTCAGTGCTCCAGAGTTTGTACTGGCTGCCAATATCATTCTGGGCACAATTCAAGGTGCAGGGCTTGACCTATAAAGCCCTAAATAGCCTGACCCCTACATTTCTGAAGGACTACCTCTTTCCTTATGTCCCCTTGCAGCTGTTAAGTTCAGTCAAGGGCAGCCTCTTGCAAGTTCCATCATTGCACCACATCTGTATGACACGGGCATGCTGATATGTGTTTTTGGTGACTGTTCCACAGCTCTGGAACTCCCTTCCTTTGGAGATTCACCAAAGCCCTAGCCTGAGCATTTTCTGGAGGCAATGTAAGAACTTTTTGGCCAGGAATTTAATAGACAGGGTTAGGATTTCAGGGTTTTAATGGATATTTTATATGTGGTCTTATAGGTTTTATTCCCTGTATTTTATATGTATGCTTAGTGAGCTGCAATGTTGTTTTTAAAGTTAAATTGTACAAATGTTATGTTCTAAGACTGTAAGCAAGCAGAAAATAAATTATAGTAAAAACTAAAAATATGTTTTGTTTGTTTTTCATTGTTATTTTTTTAGTGTCTTTAATAAACCCTAGCCAAGATGGTTAAACACCAGTTTTTTTCCTGCAATGGCAGCTCCTCACTCTCCTCCACCAAGAGCCTTGTGAGTGCCTAGAGCATTTTAACATTTTCCTTGCTGGTTCTGAGGTGCCTTCTGTCTATCACTCCTCCCTCCCCCTCAATATTTTGCATTTGTTTACTGAGCTGTGGTGAGCTTGCTCATGATCCACAGCTTGGGGACCCCTGCTCTGGGCTAGAACTGAAATTGATAGCAAATTGTGTACCTGAGGGTAATACCTGAAATTTCAGGTAGCCTATCAGTTGCCTGATCAGTACCCACATACGGAGATGGGTAACCAACTACTAAAAATAGCAACTATTACTGTTACTGAGTAACGGAGTTCCCATGTTACTGACCCGTTCTGACTTAAGATGTCTTTCCAAATTGCTAAATTCTGTCACTTTCACCATTGTGTGCACGCAGGATGGGGTTAGGAAAAATCAATGGAAAATGGCAAACTGGTAACTTCAGTAAAATGGCAGGAAATTGAATAACTGTAGCTTAGTAACTTGATAATGCACTGGACACTAAAGAGTGCTCCAGCCACCTGAGATGGTTTAGGTATTGCAATTTCAACAGGTATACCTATTTTTGTCTGTGTCGTCTCTGCTCTAGGCTAAAAATTCCCAGTTCCTTCAGCCTTTCCTCATGTGGCTTGCATTCCAGCCACTGTATCATCTTCATTGCTCTCCTCCCAAACCTCTCAGTTTTATTTTTTTATTAGTGAATTTGCTAATGAAAGCTGAACTATTATAAACCCTCTGAAAGCAACAAAAGGATCACTGCACAAGAGGGATGCATCAGTCCAGTGAAATTAGCTTTTCAATTGGTCTAGTTAAAATTGTTGGTATATGCAACATCCATAAGTTAAAGTTACTGAATTAAGAATAATAATTGACTCTAGAGCCACCAGATGGCGCTGCTAAATTTATATGTACATGGATGAGAGATGGGGTTTTGCAGTTGAATTCCTTTGTGTAACCACTCCTTCTTTCCTTCTCTCTCATTGTGTGAGTCTCAGTCTCCATTTTGTCTTCATACTAGTTAGTAGAGGTGGGACCCCGGGGCAATTACCAGATACCGGATTTACCGGTTTTCCGGTTCTCAAAGAACCGGATTCTCGGATTAAATCCGGTATCCGGTACCGGTTTTATTTCATTGATTTCAATGGGGCACTGTGTCCCCATTGAAATCAATGAAATACAATTAATTCCTCCCCCCTCCCCCTCCCAGGCTGCGCGGGTGGAAGGGGGGACACCCCCCACCCACCCTGCCCAGCCTGGATTTTTGTTAAAAAAAGAGCCCACCCCCCAGCACCAGCGGCCGCGGCGTCCCCGCAGCCGCCGGTAAGTATAGACCCGATCCCTGGGGGGGGTGTTTAACACCCCCCCAACCCCCCAGGGATCACCCCTACTAAAGTTGAGACAGTGCTGTACTTTTGCGGAGCTCCGGGTGCGGCGGCGGCGGCGGCGGGCAGTCCAGCGGCCTCAGCGCTGGCTGTGGCTGCCAGCGTCAGAGACGCTCTAGGCCTTCCGGGGAAACCCGGAAGTTCCCCGGAAGTCCTAGAGCGTCTCTGACGCCAGCAGCCACAGTCGGCGCTGAGGCTGTCGGACCACCCGCCGCCACCACACCCGGAGCTCCGCTGAAATACAAAGGTACAGTCAACTTGTAGTAGGGGTGATCCCTGGAGGGTTGGGGGGGTGTTAAACACCCCCCCAGGGATCGGGTCTATACTTACCGGTGGCTGCGGGGATGCCACGGCCGCTGGTGCTGGGGGGGGGGCTCTTTTTAAAAAAAAATCCAGGCTGGGCAGGGTGGGTGGGGGGTGTCCCCCCTTCCACCCACGCAGCCTGGACTTGGGGAGGTTTGTTTTTTTTACTTTTTTGGTGGAACTTTTTACATTGCAGCCATTCATTTAAATGGCTGCAATGTAAAAAAAATCTGGTACCGGGAATCCGGTAACGGGACCGGATTTCGGGTAATACCGGTACGCCCAGTACCGGCATTATCAGATACCGGATTTACTGGCATGCCCACCCCTACTAGTTAGATGTAACTGAAGAAACTGTGCCTAAAAAGCTTAAGTAGTCCCCTTCGCTGCTGCAATGGTGGCGACAGGGTAATTGTCGGGCCCCCATCATGTGATGCTGACCATAGAAGCTAGGGAGGACAGCGGCGCAGTAGAGTGCTCACTGCCGTGAAAGGGGTTGCCATGGCAACAGCCCCATGGTGGTGCGTGCGCAGAGGCACCGAGCTGGGGGCGACTAGAATGGACCCGCCCTTTGTAGGGAGGGTGGAGCCATTCGGGCCATGAGAAAGTGGCATTCGGTGCGGGGATGGAGGCAATTCAGCAGCAAGGGTTCCTTGTTGCTGAGCTTGGTCTAGTCAGCAGAGGAAGCCTCACACCGAAGATGGGCCACTCCAAAAAGAAGGGAGTGGTGGGGAAAAAGTGAGCCCAGCCTGAAGGGAGCCAACCACCCAGCGATTGTAACCCCAAAGGGGAGATCGCAAGGGAAGGGAATGGGGCCCCATCTCGGGGGGAATTGATCGTGCAACTGGCAGCTTGCGAGGCCATGTTGGAGGCTCACAGCCCAATCCCAGATCAGGCGACACAGGCCCTAGGAGGCATCCCCAACAATGGCCAGGACATCCCCAAAGGGGGGCAGGGAGCGGATGGGTGACCCAGGGCCTCTGGGGACCCCGTGCCCCGGAGCCAACAAAGCGCCAGAGCCCAGATCCTTCTCCCACCCTCACTAGAAGGGCCTAGGTGGGGTGCCATGGTTGTTCCCCACGCGATTCAGAAAAGAGGGAGGTGCAGAGGCCACTCAAGGGAGCAACAGAACCATTCAGGCCCAGGATGAGCTCACCAGGGCAGGAATATTCGAACCCCCACCTCAACAGATTGGGCCCAGGCAGAAGGCCCCTATTCAGGAAGAAGGGCGGGGGGGCCCTAATTGGGCACTCGGAGCGTTTGATCATGAACAATACCCCACCAGCCTGTTGGCCCCAATGGGAACAGGTGGCGACATAGGGGGCCCCTGGGATCCACTGGGGGTTCCTGGCCTTGCCCAATACCAGAGACAGAGGGTGGGTAGGACAGCCCCGGCTGCACTGGGCACCCCAACAGGAGCATTGGGTAACCCAGTCGGGCACAAAGTGCCTAGCAGAATATCTTTGGTGGCAGATGACAGACCCCCAGCAACCCAGCGGCGGAGGGAAGAACAAGCGCCACAAGACACAAACTCAGATCACGCCATGTGGCAGAGGATCATTGCTATTGAGGAGGCACTGAGAGGGGATCCTACAGACCAAGCCAAGGGGAGCAGCAGCAGGGGACCCAACGTGAGCAGGCCACAGTGGGATATGGCATATGGTGAGTCTAATATATATGGGGGATGGGCGCCCATCACCACGGGAAGGGCAGAGGGGACCCCCGGGGGTGGGGTGATGAGAGGAACAAACAACAGGGGATTAGGGCAGTGGTCTCCAAACTGGCCCACACATGATGATGGGATCAATCAGTCAGAGTCATCCCAACCGACCCCAGCAGTCCAGGGGCAAGACTCCACAGACCCATGTTTGCAGAAGGTAGATGGGGCTTGGGCGTGGGTGTGCCTGGCCTTCCCGCCTGCAGGGGAATCAGGAGTGGCTTGGCCCCCCAATGGTACCATCCTGCTATGGGGTACAGTCACAGAAGCAACTTCCGCTCCCCCCACTGTGGGGGCAAACCCGGGACAAACCAGGACCAGGGCAGGAACAACGGTGGTGATCCACCCCCCAGGCGGGATTATCGCAGACGTGGTGGCCCCGTTCGGAAGCCATTTAACGCTCACGACCAAAGAGAAGATATGGCAGGGGGAATATGTAGACCTCTATGCACTATTGTTTAGTGACCCGATAGTGGATCACTCTGAACCGGATGAGGAGAAGGATAAGGAGAAATTCAGGCACCCCAAAGCCGACAGAAATTGGGCAAACTGGACCTCCACATTCGCTGTATATATGGGGGTCATAATGCAGGTTGACCTGGGGCGTGGAGTGGAGCTCCATAAATATGCAGATATAGTTCAAAGAGCCCATGGAACCAGTCCACCTGGAGCATGGCTGCTCTATGACAAAGCATTTCATCATAGGACTGCAAACACCCCGGGCCTTCGTTGGGATACCCACGCCCCAGATATATGGCTGGAGTGTATGGTTGATGCCACAAAGGCACCCAGGTCTGACAGCGGGCATCCTCTAGTTCACGGGGGCGTGGGTCTAGCCAATGAACCATACCAGGGTGAAGGTCGGAGAAGGGGACAAGGAGGACCCGGCCCGTGCTGGGAATATAACAAAGCCAGTCGGTGTAACAGGTCACAGTGTAGGTTTCGCCACATGCGCTCCAGTTGTGGAGGGGGGCACCCTGCACCCCGACAAAAGGGTGGCGGAGGCCGATATGGCCTGGGGAACGGGCCCGGAAAAGGTAGCCAAGGAGGAACCACAGGGCCTCACCCTCAAAAGGGGGCCAACACCAGTTCAAATTACCCTTGAAAGGGGGCCGACACCAGTTCAATGCCCTTGAAAAAGCCCTGAACACGCACCCAAATAGGACTAAAGTAGAATATGTGGTGCAGGGTTTCAGGAATGGTTTCATAATACCAGCCGGCCCAGTAGAACGACCCGTACAAGTCAAGAATCTCAAATCCATAGAAGGGCGCGAAGACCTGGTGAGGAAAAAGATAGAAAAAGAGGTGGCAGAAGGCAGAGTCGCCGGTCCCTTTGAACACCTCCCCATGCATGACCTGGTCCTGTCCCCATTGGGCATAGTTCCAAAAAAAACACAAGGTGAATTCTGAATGATTCACCACCTATCCCATCCTCGGGGTGCCTCAGTAAACAATGTAATACCGAAAGAACTGGTAACAATTAGGTATGCATCCCCGAGCTGTTCGCAGGAGGGGCGGGATAGAAATCTATGAAATAAAAATAAATATAAATATTTGACATGGTGGTCGAAAAAGCAAGGGGTATGGAAAAGAGGGCACTGCTGGTTAAGTGTGATGTTAAATCAGTGTTCTGCTTGCTTCCAGTGCACCCCAGCAGCTTCCACCTCTTGGGGTTCCAGTTTGAAGGTAAATATTATTATTTATATTAAATGCCCATGGGGTGTTCTATATCTTGCTCGGTTTTTGAACGATTCAGTTCACTAGTCGAGTGGATCTTTAAGCAATGAGGGGGGGGCGACTTGACCAAATATTTGGATGACTTCTTTATCATAGCCCCCCCCCCAGTACGGGGGAATGCACGACCACTAGGGGTGGGCGTGCCAGTAAATCCGGTATCCGATAATGCCTGTACTGGGCGTACCGGCATTACCCGAAATCCGTTCCCGTTACCGGATTCCTGTTACCGGATTTTTTTACATTGCAGCCATTTAAATGAATGGCTGCAATGTAAAAAGTCCCACCAAAAAGTTTAAAAAAAAAACCTCCCCAAGTCCAGGCTGCACGGGTGGAAGGGGGGACACCCCCCACCCACCCTGCCCAGCCTGGATTTTTTTTTTAAAAAGAGCCCCCCCCCCAGCACCAGCGGCCGCGGCATCCCCGCAGCCGCCGGTAAGTATAGACCCAATCCCTGGGGGGGGGTGTTTAACACCCCCCCAACCCCCCAGGGATCACCCCTACTACAAGTTGACTGTACCTTCAGCGGAGCTC
>QEPC01004883.1:1669188-1679801 GCA_003113815.1 Sphenodon punctatus | reverse complement strand
AAAGCACAAAATTTCCAGCATTGTGAACACCCCTAACTTCCTAAGATCAAAACAGCCTAGGGGTGGGTGCGGGGTGGGGGGGAAAACAGGCTGAGCCTAGGGGGGTGGATGCAGGGGGGGAGGGATCAGTCAGTGCTTACCTGCTTACAAGCTGCTCTTCTCAGCTTGTTCTGACTGCTTCTTAGTCATTCAGGAGGCAGCGGGAGCAGGAACTAGCGCGGGGGCTCAGACTGAGACTCTCAGGGGACTGAGGCAGGGAGGAAGCGCGCATGTGCGCTTCCTCCCTGCCTCAGTCCCCCGAGTCAAGCTATCTCAGCAGGGCTGTCAGCGCAACCGCCCTGGCGAGATCTTCCATTGCGCTCATTGAGCACAATGGAAAGGCTAGCCCCTCCCTCCACAGAACGTCCCATGCGTGTTGTGAATGGAGGAGTTCAGCCACCCAAATCACATTTTCCATAGGAAAACGCTGTTTGGGTGGCTGCGCAGCTCAGCCTTTTTGTCCCTTTGGGGACCCACTCCCTCTCCCAGTGGAGTGGGTGGGTCCCCGAAGGGAGAACAAGTTCAGTGACAGGTACAGCAGCCTCTGCAGCAGCTCAGAGGCTGCTGTAGCTGTCATAAGCGGCAATGCAGGGTTTTTTTTAAAAAAAAAAACAGTTTAATGCCACGGCATTGGCCCCCGCAGTGCTTTGGGGGGCACTGTCCCAAAATTCCTGCAGGCGGAGCCACCACTGATTCCATTTCCAGCAGCATTTGATCCATTCTAGTGAAACGTGGAACAAACTAACGTCTGATTCTGTTTCACCAGAATCAAATGAAAAAAAAATTGTCCCATTTTTTGTCCCAAAATGACTGGTGGCCATTTTGTGCATGCACAAATTGTTTGATCAGAATTCTGATTAAAATTTTGATAGGAATTCCTATCAAAATTCCAATTGCTGTTCTGATTTCATGGGAGATTTCTTTGGAACCAGAATAGCCTATCTGAACCACTCCTACCTACAATCATCAAATGAGGTCAGAATGTGGCCCTTGGGTATTTCCGTTCCACTAATTGTGGTGGTGCTCTTACTCTTCAAAACTGTCTCCCCATTTTAAGCAGAAACAATCTACACCTTGGTTAAGAAAATGAGTTACATTACAGCTGCTGTTTCAAGGTCAATTTCCTTCAACATGTTCCTCTTTAATGTGCAGAGTAGACAGAAGTGGGAGGAAAATCTATGCATTTTAAATCTCAATTAACTGAATTATTTATACCAATGATTATACCCATTATTAACAAAACAGTACAAATTTGTTTTATTTATTTTATTAATAGTTACATTTACAATTTATTTTGAACTTACATAACTTCCTTTGAAGTTAAATTACAGTCAGAACAGCAACAACAGCTATAGTTAAGGTTATTGAGCAAGGCAGTTGTAAATTTTGTACAGCATGTATTGGAAAACCTTCCCACCTGGTACAGGAGCTCTGTAGTGGCAGAAAGTACAATCACACAAGCACTCACTAACAAGCTAAAACAAATGTGCAACTTCTGGCTCAAACTCCTTCTGCAATATGATGTGTCCACTGACATAAGGAAACTTATTCAAAAAGTGAGATGATTTTTTGATCCTTCATTGTCTCAATATTTATCTGGTTGGCTGATAAAAGATCACAGCTGGGAAATTTCAGCTTTAGAGATTATAGGGGACAGGAAGTATAATGAACGCTAATCCAAATTAGGACTGCAAATGAAAGCTATCTTTACAGCGTGGTCTTCTAGAAAATAACGTGTGCACTATTACCCAGCACACATGCAAGTCTCACTCACTTCAATGAGATTTGCATGCTAGCACACACATTATCGGCCAGAGGATCATTCTGTAATCTCTGCTCATCTTAAGTATGGAGAGATTTGTGTCACCATAAAAGAAGTCGAATAAAAATCAGAATGAAACAAGTAAAATTAATATGCTGCGCCAAAGGCCCCTGTGAAATTAAAAAAGAATTTAATTGTACTTTAAAAAGAGCTAACCACATAAATAATTGCATAACTGCATGTCTTTGGATTAAAGTGTGGGCATCCAAAATCTTTAGCACGGCAGAGACTGGGCAATATTTTTCCAGTCCCTTTAAACTCATGGATAAAACAGCTTTACCCTTGCCAAAATTTCTAGCAGGTGTTCCATTTAGGGAGAGAGGGAAGGGGGATGTTTCCTCTTTCCAGTTTTGGAATCCACAAAATGGATTTTATTTTCCCTGCAATATGATGTTTTGATGCAAGGGTACCAGTACATCAGAATATTGTGACATTGTATTATGATTATCTTTAATTTGTCTTATACCAAATATCAAAAACAGGGGGTGTCTGAATAAGATGTATTGATTATGGAGATGTCAAAAGCAGCTTCATAGTTGAAGTCATATTGAATTTTTCAGTTAATGCTTCAACACTGAGAGGGAATTCTGATGTCCAACTTTTTCAGAGTCCTCTGATAAATGGATTTAGGTGTTTGTATAACCTTTATTTTATTTTTTTAATCTATTCAGGACAACCAAAACACGTTAAGTAAAATGTTAACAAAAAATGTACAGCATATTACTGCGGGTGCTCAGTAATAGTTGCAGTTTATGATTAATGAAAGATACAGGAACCTTAATTCAATGTACTTGAGCCATCTGTTTTACTCTAGCATTCAAACAGAGCACTAAACTGGTGTTTGTAGCAGGGAGCAGTCCTGTGGGGCAGCTGCTCCTTTAAGAAGGGGGCTGAGTGAGTCAGCCAGAGGGCTGAGTGCACACAGGGGCATGGCAGAGACAGCTCCTAGCTGGGGAACAGCCTGTGGGGTAAACAGGCTGAGACACCCTGGGACAGAATGGGCAGGTTAGTGGCCCTTTAAGGCTGAGGAAAGGAAGCCTGGCCATGCCCACTCTGCCTGTACATAAGGAGAGCAAGGCAGAGCGGAAAGGAGTCTCTGTCAGGGAGCCGAAGGAGCAACATCTTCTGGAACAAGCCTTCCTGCTCTACGCTATCCAAGGTGCTGAAGGTTGGAGAACCAGAAGGACCCAGGCAAGTGGGAAAAGCTGTGCCCAGGAGGGAGCCTCTTGCCTGGGGAAGGCTTGGACAGAGCCTGGGGCTTGGAGGCCTGGCTAGATGGACGAGGGGGGTAGATATTGTGGTGCTCCTGTGCTTGAGAAAGACAGACCTGGGCCTGCAGGGTGGAGGCGACTGAGCCGGCAGCTCTAGGTACACTAGATCCGTGTTGTGTCTAATAAAGGACTAAGGACTAATACCCTCTGGACTGTGTGGTATGTGCTGAGAGGGTACCCCCTTCCATAAAGAGGGGATTCAGCCGAGGCTGAAATGGCGTAGCAGGGGGTGAGCTAATTCCCCAGAGTGTGACCCCAGCACCCCATGTGGCCCTGGGGGACCCCTCTGCTACAGTGTTGTTCAGGAGTAAGATGAGAAGTACGTACTTCTGAAAAATGAGTACATCACATCAGTTTGTGTTTTGAAGTAACTGTTTGTAGGCATTAAGAAACAAGATAGTAGCCCATACCAGGTGGGTTTCCACCTGTCTGTTTATCAGGTTTTCACCCCCACCAGCCACGTGACCCCCACTCACCAGGCATGCAGCCCCCACTCATGGCAGGATCCCAGAGTAGGCAGAGCCCACCATGTGGGCGAATGTGGGCTAGTGTGCGCCCACGTGTCCATGTCCCGTCAATTAGCTTGCATGCAGCCTTGCATGCAAACAGGTCTGCCAGCATTATAGAGTCATGGACGAAGAACCTAGAGCATTCTGAGGAGTGACCATTTCCTGCCCCTCTCTCAACTCTCACTGGCGCGCATGTAACACTGGTGATCCCTCTGGACTCTGGGACTTTTCTCAGCCACCATCCTGTTACTCCTTACTCCCCAAGGATCCACAGGCCTGACCCTTGGTCTGGGTTTGCTCTCTCTCTAGTGGTGTTTCACCTTTTCCAGACCTGGTTCTTGGTGGTGATCCCCTATTAGCAATGCTGTAGTGAAGCAGAGGTGAGACAGACGGTACCCCAGCCTCCAGGTTAGGTGTAAACACAATTAAATTTATTATATATAAAGAACAGGTAACAGTTCAGATTTCAAGTTCAGATAACAAATAAGTTTGATTCAAGGGAAGTCACAGCTCCTATAGTCCCTTCTGCCCAATCTCTCCTTCCAACAGTCCACCCTGGTCAGTTGCTCTTTTAAAATGCACCAGTCACTGTCCAGGCCAGCTTAACATCCCAAAGCTGTCCCATCCCCCAACAACTAACTATGACTTCCTCTTTTCCCCAGTGTTCTTATGTAACATTCCCCCACCCTTAATAACCAGTTCCTTTCCAACATTGCAACAAGGAATGTTGGAAAGAGCGATACAGTATTAACCTAACTACAAGAATTAAATGAAACATTCTTAATATCTTGACAGAGCATCTGCTAGCTTGTTACATTTTCCCAACACATGTACCCCAGACCTATCATAATCCTGCAAACACCAACTCCATCTTTGTAATTTAGCATTCGTATTCTTCATTGCTTGCACTGTAAAATGTTTACCCCATAGGTAAAGCCTGAACCTTCTTCACTGCCCATACAATGGCAAGGCATTCCTTTTGTATGGTAGATAAGTTTTGTTCTCTTTGTAAGCTTTTTGCTGACATAGGCAACAGGAAGCTGAATCCCTTCCCATTCCTGCATAAGAGCAGCTTCAATTCCTGTATCTAACACATCTGTAGCAAGGATGAAGGGTTTGTTGAAGTTTGGTGCTCTGAGGATAGGTTCGGAGGTTAATGCTCCTTTTAAGGCATCAAAGGCCTTCTGCCACCATTGAGTCCATAATCCTTTTCTGGTAAACGGTTTTTACATAAATTGGTCAAAGGTACCGTAATTTCACCAAACTTAGGTACAATTCTCCTATAATGTCCAATTAATCCTAAAAAGGACTGTACTTGTCTTTTATTCTTTGGGGTTTCCCACCTTTGTATAGCCTCTATCTTGTCCCAAGTAGGTTTTATCAGTTGGTTTCCCACCCTATGACCTAAATATGTAACCTCTTTGAGGACAAATTAACTGCCTTGATGGTTAAATCAGCTTTTTGTATATTACTGAGTACACTGGATACATGTTCTAAGTGCTCCTCTGAAGATGGCTATATCATCCATATAAGCTATGGTTGGATAACTCTACCCAGCACAGATCTTTTACGAGATTACGATTTCAGTTGTTTTCTTCTGCAGTTCTCTGCGGGCGCTTCACTAAAATCCCCTATGTTTCTTGTGTTTGTACATGTGAAAGAGGTGGTGTGGATGACTTAAGGCACTTTCTCTTGTATTGCACATTTCACGATGATCTAAGGAAAGTGTGGCTTAGGCCCTTATGGGCAAATAAAGAGTTCCTCTCTGATGAGGGGGAAATTATAAGGATGCCAACTTCCAGCTAAATACAGGAGATGAGAGCAGTCACATCTTACATTCTATTAGCTGAGCAGTATCAGGAAAAGTTGTTGATATTAGATTGAAATTCCAACACCGAAAGCTGATGTGTCAAAAGGCAAGTTAGTTAAACTCTTTACCAGTATGGTAGCACCCTACAAAATGCCCTCTTGTTGAATTTTATTTGTATTTTGGTCATGTGTACTTTTTGTATTTTTTGTATTTAGTTAACTTGGTACTATTTTTATTGGCTATGGTGATAAGCTAATGCCTATATATATATATATATATATATATATATATATATATATATATATATATATATATATATATATATATATATATATATATATATATAAAAGCTATGGTAAAGCTACTCATACCTACTAATAGGTTATCTATGAGCCTTTGAAAAGAAATTGGACTGTTTTTTAAACCAAAGGGAAGAACTGTAAATTCAAATAAACCATGGGGTGTAGTAAAGGCTGATTTTGGCTAAGCATCAGAATCCAATTCCAATTGCCAAAACCCTTTACAAAGAGCCATGGTGGAAATAACGTTTGTGCCCCCCAGCTTATCTAATAAGTCATCCATGCAAGGCATAGGGTAAGCATCTGATCTAATGATTAAATTAAGCTTTCTGTAGTCTACACAGAACCGGATAGTTCCATCGGGTTTGGGGATTAAAACTACTGGTGAAGCCCAAGGACTGGCAGATGGACGAATAGCTCCAAGGTTTAACATCTCCTTAATCTCCTTTTTTATACTGTCCGATAATTTATCTGTGACCTGATAAGGGGTAGATCTAATAGGAACGTGGTTGCTCATATGAATACTGTGCAGAACCAGGAGGTACACCCTGGTTTACTGGAGAATACATGAGCAAAATTCCTTAAAACCTCTAACTTCTTTGCTGGAGGAGAAAGCTCCCCAGGTCAGTTAAGGTCACCAATTCTGGAAGTTTCATTACTTTCTACCCAAAAATCTAATAATTCATTTTCCCCTTCAACCTTCTCAGAGTCTAAACACCCACTCAGAACTACATCTCCCCGATCGTAATAGGGTTTCAACATGTTCACATGGATTACTTGTGGTATCTTGCCTAATTTATCCATGTTGACAAGATAAGAGACATCAACCTTTTTTACACGGATGCTGCCGCGGTCCCGTTGGGTGGAGATGGGTGGGTGAGTACACCCACCAAACACCCACTGGCACCGAGCAAGGAGACATTTACACGGACACCACTGTGGGAGGTTGTGGGAAAGAAGGAGATGGGCCGGCACACACACACCCAGGGCCACACCAAGCAAACACCCATGATGTTTACACGGACTGCCCGCACACCTAACGGAGGGGAAACTATTCCCACCACAGTGATGTTACAACATGGCCGAGAGAGAGCAAATGAAGCTGCGGTACACAGTACCACCCCTACACTGCCAGACTCTGAGCGGGCAGAGGAGGAGGGAGACAGAATGTCAAGAGATACAAAGAAGCATCCCCAGTCAAGCCCCGAGACACAGGTCAGACAGCCGGGCGCCATGGACCCCTCGGAACCCAGGCCACACCTGCACACTATAGTGCACACAAGCACACAGGGAAACCCAGCAGGAGGAGGGAGAAAGGGGACTCCAACCAGGGGAGGGGGACCAGGACCGAGCACAGTCACTGGGAAGAACAGGCGAGCCCTGAAACGGGTGGGGACCACACCAACCCCCCCCCTTCCCCAGCAAGGACCACCGCCTACAGAACCCCCCAAGCCCCAGAACGAGATGCCAGGAACAGGACAGCTGGGTTGAGGGTGGCAGGCACCAAAGCGTGAGTGGGAGCAAGGATCGGAGGGCACAGAGCAGACAGGTGCTTCCCCAAAAACACAAGCCGCTGCAACACAGTAGCAGCCCAACAAGCAGGGAGCAGGGATGCACCGGGCTCAGGATGAACACCACACCACGGCAGAGAAGGGGGGGGGACAAGGGAACCCACACAAACAGTGGAGGGGGGTATGACCCAGATAACAGGGTACCAAGGGGTCAAGCCAAAGAGGACCCACAGATACAAAGCACAGCCATGGGGAGGGGGGGGAACACAGGGCAAAGGACCCATGCCCTGCCAGACAACCACTCCACACCAACCAGACATGGCCGGCACACAGAGGGGTTCAACAGAGGGAAGCAGAGCACAGACACCAGGGGAACCAAGCAAACCAAACTTTATTCATAAACCAACTAGAGCAACAGGCTCACGTAAACAACAAACACTAACTCTGAGTGGCTACAAGGTGGGGCGGTGGGGCAGATCCAAGTCCTCAGTAGGGCCTGCAACCCCAGAACCAGCAATCTGCCTGGGCATGGTCCAAGAGGTGTACCCACTGCAGCACATGCAGGAGCAGCTGCACCTCCTGCTCCCTGGTCCTCTCATTAATCATCACCTGCACTAAAGGAGAGGGAGTGAACCAGTAGGGCAAGGCCACAGGCTGCAACATCCAGGGAGCCCACACATACAGAGGGAAGTGGGGGGCAGACACACACACAGGGGTAACTCACAGATCTCCTGGTAGACCCGGGCCCCAGCACGAAACTCAGCAGTTGCATGCTGGAGCTGACCGGCTATCTCCCCCAGCCGCAGCACCATCAGGAACACAATCAGGACAGCTAGAAAGGAAGAGGAAGTGGGAGATGGGTACAGGGAGCTGGCAATGATGGGGGGAGTGCCCTGGTCACCACCTGAAAGTTCACAACAGTCCAACTGTTCCCACTGGGCCCTCCCAGTCACCGCCCCAGTGGCGGAGCCCAAGGAAGCACACAGGGAGGCAGATCACACCCAGAGGGCCACCCAGACTCATGGTCAGGAGTCCTCCAGTTATGGTATCCCTCCATGGCTGCAAGAGTAGGAATGGAGGACCGATAGGCGACAGTAGACACAGCGCACCACAGGGTCGGAACTAGAGCGTGGCCAGGCCAATAGGAATGGACAGTAGCGTGTGGAGAGAAGGAAGGACCCTGCCCTGTGCAGCAAGCAAAACCACCCGAGAGGTGAGTCGGAGGCAGCAAGGGACAAACCACAGATACGGGTGGCATGGAGGACGATGACAGCAGGCACCCAGAGCCATGCACAACCACACAGCCCCAATGCACGGCTGGCTGTGCACAAGGCTGCTGTGGGAGAAATCAAAGTCCTGAAACATGCCATGGGGCTCACAGAGCCAGGGGAATGCAGCTAGGAAGAGCAACAACAGGGTGGGAAGTGACAGACCACAGAGGGAGCACGCACTAGAGAACCAAGAGCCCATACCACGTAACATCCCACCAGGAAGAGCCAGAAACCACCCACCATATGTATGCGCAGGGGTGCACAGGCAACCCCGATATAACAGAACAGTGCCCATCCACACACCCCATGGCCCCACCATCCATGGACTGACCCCCAGGTCAGTTGAAGGAGGTGAAAGACAGGGCCCTGCAGCACAGTAACACCCAACTAATATGAACCATGATCTGCAAGGTGCACGGGCACCACACAGCGCTGGAGCTCTGAGTTACCCCACCCCACCCCAGTATGGATAGCCGTAAAAGCAGCATGCCCAGCATGCTGATGGCAAGGTACCCCCATTGGAGCAACCATTCTGCCCTAACAATGCTCTGATCTTCCCCCCCCCCCCCAGGCCCAACCCCTACAAACCACACCCATGACACCAGCACCAGCACCTACACCTACAGTAGCTGGGGGGGTGGTCATGGCGCCCTGTTTGGAAGTTCAGTTCAGTTAGAAACAAAACTGTCTGCCTCCCCCCTTCCCAATACCTTCTGAGCTAGTCACTGTTCCTGAACAGCAGGCGTTTCAGAAGGTTCCCTCTCCCAGCATTTCCCAGCTCCCCAATTCATTGCCATTCTCCTCCTCCCATTTCACCCATCCAACCCATCTACCCCCATATTCTCATTTATTTAGCTTAGCTTAGATAGATTTAGTGGTTATGTTTTGTTTTTATCCCTCCCTGTGTTCAATCTTCCTTCCTCCCTCCCCACTCCATTGAATCCTTTCCCTCTCCCATATATTCCATCCCCCCTGATTCCCTTCCCTTCCCCTGTTTTTTCATTTAGAGTAGGATTCTTAGATTGATTTAGGTTTCATTTCAGTTTTGTACGCTTCCTTGTGTTTGTGATTTCCCCCCCCCCATCCCATATATTTATAGATAGCTAGATAGGTTAGAGATAACAAACAGTTGTAGGAGTTAGCTTAGTGATAGAGATAGCGTTTAGTGATTTAGCTTGTGTCTGTAGGAGTAGGCCTGTGTATTTACTTATTAGATAATCCATTTAGTTCATAGCATTTAGAATAGTTAAAAGTAGTTAGATTAAGTGTAGATAGATAGATATAATATTCGATAAATAATTTAAATAATTTTTTTAAAACCTTATAAAATAATTATTTTGGAGGGAGAAATGGAGAAGGGAAGGAGAGGCCGGTCTGCTGCCCGTACGGGAGGCAATAGGGCACGTGCCAGAGGCGGGAGGGGCCATGCCAGGGAAGTGGCAGCAGGCAGCAGCAGTAGCCAGAGGCAGAGCACATCACACACACACCCTCCCAAACTCAGCAGGCCAGCTTTAGGGTCCCAGCCTTCAGCAGCTCAGCGTCACCTCCTGGCAGTGCCCTCCTCTACTGCCATGCAGGGCACTGGAAGGCCTGCAGGACTTGAGGCTGCATCTGTCTCTGCTGGTGGTGGTGCTGGAACAGGTGCTTGTGCTGCTTCCGATGTTCCTCCAGGGTCATCAATGTCCCCCACTGTCGAGGCAATCCCCAGCAGTCCAGAGGTGGTGGATCCCACCCCGGCTGCTAGAGGCAGGGCCCGATCCTCAGGCAATGTCAGTAGGGAGAGGAGTAGCAGCAGCAGCACTAGCGGCTACAGACGGGGGCACAGGGAGAGTACCAGCAGCATGGCGGGCACGGGCAGTCTAGCCTCAGGGCCACAGTACTCCCCTTCACGGGACATCACCGTGATCGCGGACAGTGAGGAAGATGCAGACACTAGTGCCGCAGAGGAGATGTCTGTAGCTGAGGCGATGTCTGACCCTTCTCCGAAAGCTGTGTCGCCAGTACCACGAACTTCTCCCCCTCCCAGCAGCGCTGGCAGCAGTGCGTCCGCCGGGGCGGGCAAGAAGGCTGGGGGGGGGGGG
>QEPC01004883.1:1615229-1656009 GCA_003113815.1 Sphenodon punctatus | reverse complement strand
TGGGGAGGCTGGGGAGGGGAAGCCCCGAGGGTTTGTTCATTCCCCTTCCCCCGTAGAATCTCCTGCCCCGCGTCCCCGCAGCGCAGGCTGGAAATTCTGCGCTGGGGTAAGCGGGGCAGGAGATTCCGTGGGGGGAGGGGAATTCCGCGGGAAATCTGCGATTCGCAGACCCGCGTTTCCCTCGGGGCCCTGATCATGCCCCAATACATTGTGCTGTTTCCCTTTGTTCCTGCCTCTGTCTTGTTTGACTGTTGACATGGGGTCCCCCCCCATGGTCTGTTGGCTGGTGTGGTGCCAGCGTGGGTCCCGGATCCCCCATGCCATGGTAGGGCTGCCCCTTGCTGCACCCTATTACCTTCTTTACTGGACATCCCATTGAACCTCTTGTGTGATATCCCCAGTACTGGCACCCAATTGGCCATGGTGGTGTGTGTGTGCTCTCCCACACCATTCCTGTTACTGTACACCTCTCCATCCCCTCCATGCTAGTTTCAGGGTCTCTGCAGGATGCAGTTCCATCCTTCCTCTTCATCCCTTCCTGTGGCCAGCAGTCCTGGTCACTCAATCCATGCCCTAAGCCATGCCCTCCGGGTTGCACCAGTCTGATAGGGCATGCGTGTGAGCTGCCAGGCCCACCTGCCCCACAGCTGGTTCCCTGGCATTGGCCACCATTGTGGTTTTCAGCTGGCTCCCTCGTGTCACTTGCATCCCCCTGTACAGACTCCAGGACAGACAGATATGTTCAGTTAATGGATTTTTATTTGGGGAATATTTACAGCGGGTGGGACCATGTCTTCTGGGGTCTTCCACGCCCCTTCTTTATGGTGCCAATGGGGAATGGCTCTCTATGGGCCTTGGCAGCCGCTACCCACTGAGAAAGGCCGGCTGCCTGGCCCGGGCTCTCCTTCCTCCATCGGCCACTCCACTGCAGGGTCTGGCGGTTGCTCCTGTGGATTGGACACTCAGCATTAGAGGTAGTGGTTACCCATTTACTGTGCCCCTGTTCCTGTGCTCCCGTACCTGGTCTCCCTGTGTCCATCACCACCCCATGTGCTACCTTAAAGCCCTTCCTTGTGGCCGGGTGGGCACCGTGTCCCCCACTACCCCCATGTCAGTTGGCCACCACTTGTTCCCCATGCTTACCTGCGTATGTGGGGTGGCCCGCCTTGGCGGTTGGGTTGCTGGAGGTGCAGAGATGATCTGGGGTGGCAGGGGCCTGGGAGGGGGGGGTCGTGAAAGGTGCTGGAGGGGAACCAGGAGTGAGTCTGGCTGGCTGGGGGGCCCCCCTTGGTGTTGTAGGGGACCATGGGGAGGAGGGGGACCACGTGGCCTAGGCCGGGGTAGGGTTGCTGCTGAGGAAACAAGGGTTGGCAGACGAGCTTGGAAGGGGACACTTGCATCTGTGGGAGGGCGCCGTGTTGTTCTAGTGCTGCCTGCCCTCCTACCACAGCTGGTGGGCCTGTGTCATGCTGGGGGATGCACCACAGGGCCTCCAAGGTGTCCTCTAGCAATCTGAAGGTCCTTGTGGTAGTTCCCTCCAGCATGACATGCGCTCTTTTCCTCTCCTGCCTGCCTGTCTAGGTGCTGCTCACAGAGGAGTGTGGCAGCTTGGTGCCTGTCTCACAGGTGCTCTGTGCAGGACTGGGTGAGCAGAGCTGATATTTGTTCCCAGTCCTTTTTCCTCTCCCCTAGCTGTACCTCCCTGTTAAGGGCCTGCTCCCGGCTCTGTGTGTCTGCCAGATGCCTGGTCTCTGCCAGTAGTTCCCTCCCTAGGTCCTCCCTCCTCCGCCAGTTGTGGGCCCGCATCTCCTGGTTCCTCTCTGCACTTCCGGTGGTGGCACCCCTGGGTACTCTTCTGTTAACAGCAGGGGTACCTGTGTTTAACTTGGGGACCTGCCATCTGTTCTGGCACCCAGGGCTGCGCTGGCATATCTCTCCCACCCCTCCACCTCAGTTGCTCCCTCTCTGACCTTGGCTCTGTTGGCATTCTCCCCCTTTGCTCCCACTTCAGGATGTGGCAATGGACCCATCCCTGCTCCCTGTGTGCATTTGACTCCCGTCCTGTCCCAATGTTCCTCCTCTGCAGCTGTGTTCCACCCCCGTCCCCTGTGCTGTCTCCACCCATTATCCTGTGGTGTTCCCACCCCCCCTCCTTGCTGTCCCCTGGCCCGTCCCTTGCTTGCCCTTGGATGGGGATGGGCCGGTTGCACTTGTCTGTCCCTGTCCACCTACCATCACCCCACCGCCTCCCGCCACTGTGCCCATGTCTGGGTGTACCTACCATCGGTCTCCTGGTCGCCAAGCCCCAGGATGGCCTCCGGTTCCTCCATGTCCTCCTCAAGGGTTGCCACCACCTCATCTTAAATGTGATCTGTCAGTTGGGCTGTGCTTCCCAGCTGGGGCCCTGGCTGTTGTTGGCTGGGCCCCTCTGTCTCCCTTTCCCAGTGGTCGTTCTTTTACCTGGATCATATTCCTCTGCCTCCTGGGGGGGCATCCCTGGTGTCTATCTGTTCCCCGTGCAACCCCTGTCCCTGTGGGTTCTGACCCTGTAGGTTTTGGGGGCACATGTGGAGGGTGATATGTCCTGTCTCGGTTTCCAGGGATGCTTCCTCCACCAGTATGACAGGACTGTCCCCTCCTGCATCCTGGCTGGCCTCACCAGGGGCTGAGAACTCCCCCTACTCTGGTGGTTCGAACAGGGGGGTGTTGTTTTTGCCCTCTTTTTGTCCCTGGCGAAGGCAGTGCCGTGGGTGTGAGAGGCCACAATGTCCCTGTCCATGCAGAGGAACCAATCCAGCAGGTCCTGGAACTCCCTCGTGAGCATGGCATGGCCAGACTTGAGATTGTTGTCCTTCATATGTTTATATTTGGACCTCAAGTTCTTTGCCTGCTGCATGCATTAGGTGACATCCCTAGTGCACCCCAATTGCTGCATCTCCTGGGCGATGGCTTCATAGACCTGTTTGTCTTGTAGATGTGCACCAGGTTGTACTGGATCTTTTTGGCTCCCCACACGCATATGAAGTCCAGGGTCTCCTGCCTGGACCAGGATTACCCCTTTCTGGTTCCGCATGTGGGGCCCATCCAGCTTGGTGGCTTGGGGCCTGTCCGGTGGCTGTTGTGGCAGTGGAGCAGGTGGTCTCCTGTTGGGTGAACGCATGGGGGGTGAGCTGTTATCTTGCTGCACCCCTGTTCCTTCTGTGGGGTGTTCCCTAGTCCCCCATCTCCCCGGGTGTGGGTATGTCCCACTGTTTTACCTGACTGCCACGGAGGCCCTCCTTGGCTTTCTCTCCGGTGGTGTTGTGTGCTAGGGTCTGGGTGCTTTCCTGTGTGTGGGGGGGGAGGGGAATGAGCTGTCCACCCGGGGTTGCCCCGGCATGTGCTTGGGGCTTGTCAGCGCCCTCCCCCGGGTGGGTGGGTAGCCTCACTCTTACCTCACTCTCCGAGGCACTGTCCTCCCTGTGCCCCATGGTTATGGTTTGGGGCGGGAATGTGGGTGGTGACTGGACGGAGTTGTGCCCTCTGCTCTGTGTCGGGAAGGGTGTGCTGTCAGTAGGTGTCCTGCCCCCCTACCTGATGCCATTGGCTTGGACCCCCCTCCCCTGGGTGTCCTGGGGTCCCTCTGCTTACCCTGTCTCTTCTTGCACGTGTCGTAGCACTGGCTCCCTTTGTTTTTTTCTGTGGCTTTTCTGCCTGACATATTGGGAGCCAGTGCACCCATGTCCTCACTGGCTTCTCCTTTAAGGGCTCCCGGGCGAGCGTTGGGCATCTCTCCCAGTGAGTGTGTCTGCTTGTGGGCTCCTGTGGGGCCTCTCTAGCCGTGTCTTGCTGGTTTCAACAGATCCTTCCCATGGGTGGGTGTGTTTTGCTGTTTACACAGACGGGTGGGTGTTGAACACACATCTCCACCCACCTCCACCCATAGAGCATGACGTCTCCTTCCCGGCTGTTCCGTGGATGTTGGTGGGTGGAATGCAGCAGCGCGCACACCCACCTGTTGATGTTATTATTATTATTATTAACAAACATTTATATAGCGCCAGCAGTGTACCTGGCACTTTACAAAGTAATAAAATAGACACGGTCCCTGCCCCTAGGGCTTACAATCTGAGAGACAGGAGCTGGGGGAGAGACTTAGGAAGGGGAACAGAGGGAGAGACAGATGTTCACACAGACGCTCTCCCACCCATCCGATGAGTGTTCGTGGGTGTTCGTGTGTGGGTGGCATCTGTGTAAAAACGGCCATCAATTTAACCTCTCCTTTATGGTAAAGGGGCCCTCCCATGAGGCTTTCAACTTGTTAGTTCAGCCAGCCAAGAAAATCATAACTTTATCCCCACTCTCATAAATTTTCGAGTGAGTGTTTCAGTCATATCAGAGTTTTTGTTTCCCTTGGAACAAATTCTTTCACCAATTTCATCATATCTTTCAGGTTCTTTCTGACCTTCAAAACTTAGGCCACTTTCAGACCTTCTCCACCCCCACCCCCCGTGCATATTTTGACTGCAGGAGGGAATGCGCAGCCAGGATATGCATGGGGTGCCACCAGTCTGAAAGCCTCCCCGCATGGCTTTGCCAGCAAACACCTGCAGCATACAGAGCAGGAAATCCTGGCTGCACCATTCCCTTCCGTAGCCAGAATATGCGCGGGGGGGGGAGGGGGAGGTCTGAAAGTGGCCTTACTCCACTACAGAGGTCTTTCCTCTAGGCAATTTTTTCTTCTCATACTAAGTCCAGAACCTAGCAAACATAAGTTCAGAGGGAGAAAACTGTTGATTCCTGGGGTACTTCCCTGTATGCAAACAACAGGTAAGGTAACATTTCATTCCAATTGTTAGGGTAAGTAGCTACATAGGTTTTAATCATCCCCTTTAATGTCCCATTTGAATCTCTCTACTAATCCATTGGTTTGTGGATGATAAGTAATAGTTCTCAATTGTTTAACACCACAACAATTCCATAAACATTTCATTAAATCTGACATTAAGTTATTACCCTGATCAGACAATATCTCAGAAGGAAATCCCAACTGGAAGAATATCTTAATTAAGGAATTAAGATCCTGGAATATTGTGTGCAGTTCTGGTCACCCCATCTCAAAAAAGACATAGCTGAACTAGAAAAGGTACAGAGAAGGGCAACAAGAATGATAAAGGGTATGGAACGGCTTCCGTATAAAGAGAGGCTTGACAAGCTGGATCTCTTCAGCTTAGCGAAGAAAAGACTGAGAGGGGACATGATAGAGGTTTATAAAATCTTGAGTGGTGTGGAACGAGTAGACAGGGAACGGTTATTTACCCTCTCAAATAATACTAGAACTAGGGGACACTCCATGAAACTAGCTGCTGGCAGATTTAAAACAAATAAAAGGAAGTACTTTTTCACTCAATGCATAATTAACTTATGGAATTTGTTGCCAGAGGATGTTGTCAAGGCCAGTAGTATAGTTGGGATTAAAAAAGGACTGGATAAGTCCTTGGAGAGTAGGCCCATTAATGGCTATTGACCAAGTAGTTTATGGGATGAACTTCTTACTGTCAGGAGCTGGGAGTGAACAACAGGGAATGGATTGCCCATTGGTTTGTCTCCCATGTGATCAAGATTGGCAACTGTCAGAGGACAGGATGCTGGGCTTGATGGACCATTGGTCTGACTCAGTATGGCACTTCTTATTTTCTTATGGCATTAGCCACTACTGGAGCTTCTGTGGAGGCTAGAGCAGCGGCCTCTGGATATCTGGTAGCAAAGTCCACTAAAGTTAGAATGTACTTCTTTCCATTCCTGGTGGGCTTTGCAAAGGGTCCCACCATATCAATACTAACTCTCTGAAATGCCTCTTCTATTATAGGTAAGGTTTTTAAAGGAGTGTTTACCTTTTTCTCCCCTCTTCCCCATCCTTTGACAGGTATCACAGGACCTACAATGATGGGACACCATTCTAGCAATCCAAGGCCAATAAAAAAAAATTTGAGACTCTGTTACGAGTGCCCAGCACTAGGGAGATCATGGCCTATGCGTAACAACTTTCCCCTAAACTTGTGTGGCACTATCAGTTGGCTACAAGGCTCCCAACTCACACCTCTGTTAGGAGGAATCCACGTGCGATATAATAGACAATTTTCCCAGACTATTTTCTCTCTACAATCTTCTGCAAAGTCTTCATTTTCCT
Organism: Sphenodon punctatus; assembly: GCA_003113815.1. Taxonomy (NCBI): domain Eukaryota; kingdom Metazoa; phylum Chordata; class Lepidosauria; order Sphenodontia; family Sphenodontidae; genus Sphenodon; species Sphenodon punctatus. Next base: position 1,649,840 of record QEPC01004883.1, on the reverse strand, counting down.
TTTTAGTCTCTTTTCTTAATTGAGTCAAGCTAGAATAGTAGAGAAACTCTTCTTTAAATTCCTCAGTTACCCCTAGACATGAGTTCCTCCCAATCCGTTTTACTTTCCACTAACCCACCTTTTGGACACTCTGAATCGAGATCAGCTAGATTCTTGCCCTCTCCAATTTTCTCAGAGGTCCTAACCTCTTCTCGCACAAGAGAAAACACCAGCCTTTTCTTGTCAGCCCACTTTTACTGACTCTGGTGACTACACTCACCAAGCATGTGGCCTTTTCCAGGTCATTACCTAGCAACAGACGAGTATGGAGATCTTCCACCAAACTTCCCATTCTTGCCAGGACACCTTGACCTGGGTCTCCCTGCCTTCATTGGGTGGTCCTAATACCCCTTTTATCCTCAGGGTTCTTTCTGATACTACATCTTCTTCCATTATCAGGTTGGCCTTGGTCAGATACCTCTGCCCCTGTATCTCGCCAACCCACAACAGATCTATCCTTAACTTTTTTATGTTCCTCTATCAGATTTATGTTAGAGAAATCCTCAGGTTCTTCTACCCTAGCCACAAAGCCTACTTAAGAATAGGAAGTTTAGATGTGGGAAAGGGTCTTAGGACACTGAGATGCAATGTGCCCCAGCACTTGACCAAAAACACCTCCTTCCTGAAAGACTGCTTCTCTTATATGAGCTCCCTGATTATTTTCATCCACTTTGTTAGTGGGCTCCCCGTTAACAGCAGGTGGATCTAACTTTCCATTCTTCAGGTTCCTTTTTTGATAAGGCCTGTCTTGTCTAAAGATCTTCTCCCCTCCTCACCCCTCTCTGTTTAACAGCAGGCTGTCCACTAACTCAGCCACTTTCAACACTGCCTGGGGGTTTAGGTCCTTTAAGGGGGAGGGGGGTCTTAATTTCATAAGGGCAGTTTACAAGATTGCTCCAACCCTACCAAATCTATGACCTTTTCCCTTGAACCTGTACCCACCCTCTTTAACCATTGGTGCAGGTGTTCGGTTAATTTAGTACCCATTTGGTACATAGATTCTCCTGTAGATCGCTGCAGATTTCTAAACCTTTTCCTAAAACTATCAGGAGTTAAGTTAAACTGCTGGCACACAGACTTCATAAACTCGTCATAATCCATGCTCAACTCCTCTGGCAAACTAGCATATATTCCCATTAACTCTCCAGAAATTACAGATGGTAAATAAGGCATATAATCATTAGGTAGAATCTGAAGCCTTTTTGCAGTTCTTTCGAAGGCAGTGAGGAAAGAATGAGGATCACTGCCTGGCACAAAAGAGGGAAAGCCTTTGGAGGTAATCCAGATGGGCTACTTGTTCTCAACTTGGCCATCTCAAGGTCATGAAGATGTTGCCTTTCCCAGTCCCTGATCTCCAACTCCTACAGCTCTAACTTCTTCCTTTCCAGCTCCAGGCACTCCCTCTCGTAGTTGATACTGGGCTCCTTGGGACTAGGCAACTGAACAGAGGAAGGGGTTTGGGCAGTCACCAGCTCCATCAACCGCTGTCTCAGGGCTGATGTTTTGACTACTTTGTAATGAATGTCATGCAACTCACATTCCTCCTCCATCTCCTTATGATCCATCTAAGCAAACTGCTCTTCACTCATGTTACCTGTCTCAGTCTAAAGTCTGTTTGGTGAATCCCACTGCTGCCACCAAATGTGTCGATCCCTCTGGACTCTGGGACTTTTTGCTGCAACCAGCTTTACTCCTCACTCCCCAAGGGTCCACAGGCCTGACCCTTGGTCCAGGTTTGCTCTCTAGTGGTGTTTCAACTTTTCCAGACCTGGTTCCTGGTGGTGATCCCCTATTAGCAGCATTGTAGCCAAGCAGAGGTGAGACAGATGGTACCCCAGTCTACAGGTTAGGTGTAAACACAGTTAAATTTATTATATATAAAGAACAGGTAACAGATTAGGTTTCAAATTCAGATAACATCAATCCACGACAAGTCCCAGTTCCTATAGTCCCTTCTGCCCTCTCTCTCCTTCAACAGTCCATCCTGGTCAGTTGCTCTTTTAAAATGCACCAACCACTGTTCAGGCCGGCATAACATTCCAAAGTCGTTCCATCCCTAAACAACTAACTATGGTTTCTTCTTTTCCCCAGTGTTCTTATGTAACAGTAATGTTTGCCTTAAGAGCCCAATGTGCCATTTTCAAACATGCATTCTCCCAGCTCATCCTGGTTGGCAGAACATGCCTGACGCTTGCTCTTTCCAAGCCATTGTATTCTGAGGAATGACTTGTGGCTGAGTACCATGGCTGTGGCCATGGCTAATACCACAGCCAGGCAACAAGCAACACTGCTTCCACCACTATGCAATCGCAGTCGCTCTCTGCCTATCAATCTACCCACCAACGCTGCATTCCTTGGACCAAGGAAGAGACAAAAGCCTTTATCACTCTATTGAGGGAGCAGAAAGCCCAATATGCATTGGAGAAGTGCTAGAGGAATGAGGCAGTCTTCCAGGAGATCTTGGTCCAAATGGTGCAGCAGTACTACACCTGGGACATGAACCATTGTTGGCAGCAGGGCAAGGGCTTGAGGAGAGGCTACAAGGAGATCTGGGACAACAACTTTGCCTCCAGGTGCAGGAGGCAAACATCTCTGTACTATGAGCTCCTAGATCTGTTCCTACACATGAATGGAGCCACTGTTGCATCTGCCTGTATGGCTGTGCCTTCACCAAGGGTCAGAAGTGGGTTGATATGGCTCTCCCACTCCCTGCATTCGCTGCGACTGCTTCCACCACACAACCCGCAACCACCAGTGGCGTTTGCTCCAAGTCCATCCCCGCTCCGGATCCAGTAGGGGTCGACACGGACACCATGACTCTCACAGTATATCTAGGACTGAAACAAGAATAAAAACAATTCTCGCAAAAATCTTGTGAGTCAAGAACCAGCAGCGAGAAGATCTTGCTAACAATTTGAGATCTCATGAGATTCTCCAAAAAATTAAAAATTGCTCTGTGAATGTGCAAAATGGCCACTGCGCCATTCTGCACATGTGCAGCCCTTTCTCAAGATGGCATGGGCCCCATCAGCACCATTTTGGAAAGGGGCATCTGGTCTGAATATGCACAGAACTGGTTGCCCTTTTCCGATGTAACCCATGCCATCTTGAAAAATTGTGCATGCACAGAACAGCCATGGTGACCGTTTAGCACATGCACAGAGCATTTTTAATATATTTTTTTAGAATTTCAAGAAAACGATGTTGAAAGTGGCCAATTCTCAGCTTGTTCTTGATCTCAAACATTTCATTGAAAGCTTGGTTTGCACCGAGATTGAGTTTCAGCCCTAGGTGTATCCCCTCAAGCTGGAGCTGCCCGTGTGAGGAATTTCCAGAGGTTCCTGTCAAGGGCATGGAGAACCCAAATGCCATCTCTGTAGAGGAGGTGATGGTGGAGAAAGGTAAGTTAATGCACCGGGGGTGGGGTTGTGTTTACACAGCTGCATGATAAAAGCTTCCGTTTAATGTAACCTAACTATGTGGGGGGGTTTTCTTTACTGTGTTGTCAGCTGGCCAGGAGAATGTTGAGGAGCAAAAGGAAAATCCCAGAGAAACAGCTCCAATGGGAAGCGGGTGGCAAGGCACTATGACAGGACTGTGTGGGGGAGGGGTGGGGAGGCACAGCAGGCTGGCAGTGTGGATATGGCTCCTCCACTCACCGCTCCCAAACCCAAACCGGTGGGTGGAGAAGGGAGGAGATGGCACAAATGACAATGCTTGATTTCTGAATGTTGTTCACTCCTCTATAGTGATCATGGAAGGAGAACTGGAAGGAGAACTGCATGATACTGGGATCCCGATGCAGCAACCACCCTGGCAGCTGCATGAGCCAGGTACTCATTCCTGCTTCCCTTTGGGGAGGCAGGGGGCTGAAACACTGGGGTGGGAAGGTGCAGGGGGCAGTCTGAACTAATGGCTTTCCTTTTTGTCTTGCTACAGGGCTGCCAGAGTAACAGGCACAAATGTAACCACTGGCCACAAGCACCCCGTGGAATCAGGATCTTCAGATCCACAACCGGAAGCACAGGGAGGATTTGGCAAGGGAGATGCTTGGGGAGAACATGCAGTGAGCAGATGAGATCTGTGACACCATTAACAGCATGGTCTGGGAGCACAGGCAGCTGATGCGACAGAACACCACAGAACACAAGGCCTTTGTTTCTGAGGTCTGCCTGGACTACCGGTGGGAGGACAGATACTGGTCCAAACTCTGGCAGCCGTTTGAGTGGTCAGACAGTGGGATCGAGTGGGCAAGCAAGGAGATGTCTGAGATGTGGGCACAGACTCAAAACAGCCTGTCCCAATTCATTCATATCTAGACCTCCCTACTCGAGCATGTTGCTGTCCTGACTGCAAGCATTGCTGCTCAGGGAAAGCTACCATATCCCAACCTACACCATAAGGAACCTGAACACCTGCACTCGTTTCCCCAGCAATCCACCCCCTAGGGAAAGGACCTGAGCCCTCTCTAAGCTGCACTGACACCAGTCAACAATTCCTGGGCCAGGCATGTCTCCCCCCACCAATCGTTCCCACACGCCTCCCATGAACACCTTCACAGGAGGATTTGTAGGAGGAAAATGTCCCCCTGCCAGTCCCACCACCCAAGCAAGCTTGGGTAAAACTTGAAACTTTATTAGCAAGAGCTCTTACTATTAAAAGTTCTTTAATTTTTCCTCAGTTATTTATTTGTTAAATAAAGTTATTTAATTTTTCATAATCCATGGTTTCCCTGCTTCTTCTGGAAAACGAGAGAATTTGGGGTTGGGGGGGCCTTGGAGAATGGCAGTATGGCACAGCATAAGCTGTTTTGGAGACTGAGAGTTGAGGGGGTGGGGGTATACCGAAAACAGGGGGTGGAGACTAGAGTCCTCTGGCCATGCTCTTGCACATGAGGGTGGGGAGGCACATGGGGGGTGGGGCTGTGGAGAATGGCAGCATGGCATAGTGATAAACGGCTCTGGGGGCTGGAAGCACTTGCACTTAAGAGGGGGGGGGGCATAGTAGCCCGGCAGCATGTCTATGCCTCTGTTCTTCATATTGTCATTCCCAGACCTGGCTAGCCTGTGAATGCCAATAGGAAAATGCATATGGAAAGGAAACGGTGAGAAATAGAACAGGATGGGGGTGGAGGTCCAAAGAGTGAAAGTATGCCATCCAAATGCTGGAGGTGGGCAGCTGGATGTGCCAGAGAAAAATACAGTGACACACAGGCAACATTTTAAAAGGCTTTATTGATAGAACATTATTTGAAGCAGTTCGCCGATGCTCATTTAACTGTCACTGATGATGGGTGTTTGTGTTAGTATTGCGGATGATATGCCAGCACAAGGCATATTGTATTTCTCCAGCTATACATAACTCCACAGCTAGTCCCAGAACAGGAGGAGAACTGGCTCACCAGAGCTAACTGGCGGGGAAGGTGGGGTTCTCCAACATGGCCCCACTGGTTTCACAGAAGTTGTGGGGAACACAGGTGGCATTAGTTATAAGTGGAGTGGTCTCCAGCTGGAAATCAGTTCTGGCTACAACTGATCTCTAAATTTTGGACTGCTTTAAAAGCCCAAAAGCTCTCTCCACAACAGAGCCTGTGGTGCTGAACTGTTGGTTATTATCATCATCATCATCATTCAAGCATAAAGCATCACAAAAGCAAGACATAAAATACCAATACATAATCACAAAGGTACAAATCAATATATCATAAATTATTTGTGGCTCGTTTTCTAGCCCTAAATTTTGCTACTGATAGAGTCAATAATGTATCCAAATCGGCAAGAAAATAAATTAGCAAATCCCGTTGGCTACATGGTGGAACTAAGTATAACCGCTCTCTGGCCCCACAGTACAAAGAGCAGTCAAAAAAGACGTGACGCAGTGTTACAACATTACCTGAGCAGAATGGACACAGTCTCTGGTCATAGGGCAGCTTCAAAAACCTGCCCTCAATAACAGCTAACAGGAGAGTGTTAAATCTTGCAAGTGAAAAGGTAAATCTAAGATTCCATTCATGAATTTTGTTCAGATACACAGCACCCCTAGCTGGCACAGCAAAGAAGCTGTATAATTTGGAAAATGTTTGGAGGTTAATGGCTTCATGGGCCTGCTGGAGATCTTGGACGTTGATCCATAGTTTAACTAAACTTACTGCTTTAGAGTAGTTCATAGACAGTAAGTAAGAATTTGAGAAACCCAATGTCGCCAACAAGGAGTTGCTTCCCAAGGCCCCGCTATTAATGGGGAAAGTGCCACTTTGGATAAAGATTCAGTGGAGGAAAAGCTCAGATGCAACCAAAATTTCAATATAGCAATCTTAGCCAAAGAAGAAAATGGATGTGATCCAGTTTCTGTCCTTAGGACTGATGGGGTCGATTTAGGGATACTCAGAACAGATCTCAAGAACCCATTCTGAGGGATCTCTAGTTCCCTAAGTAACTAAGGTCCCCATACTGTCACAGGGGTGGGGGGAGAAGAGGAAGGTGTATACACTCACTCGTCCACTCAGGTGCTATGCTCTGCAGGGGGCCCGAGGGAGGAAACTGCCCATCAGGATAGTGTGGTAGCCCAATAGATCTCAAAGAGACCAGGCATCTATCATCATTGGGTGCAGAGCTCGTAGTGGAGGATGCAGCACCAATCCCTACACAACTGCTCCACAGATTAAGGCTGCTTTTAGACGAGTGGGTTGCCGTTGCACGACCCGCTCGCACGATATTTCAAAATCCCGCAAATACCTCAACTGTGAGATATTTAATTCGCAGTCGGCAAATAAATGCATAACTGCCTTTCATGCGTGTGATCTCCATCAGCCATCTCGTGTAATCCCGCATCGCAGGATTTTGAAATGTCACGTGACGGTGACCTGCTCGTCTAAAAGCAGCCTGACTCTCATGCGAAAGAGGGGTGTGGAATGTGCTAGTGCTGGAGGTGTGGGGGAAGGCAGGTACAGGGTCCAGGTCCCTGGGGGATAGGGAAGGGCTTTCAGCCAACAGGAGGGAAGGCAGGAACCCCAGGGAGGGGGAAGGGCTGGCACGCTCAATCCACCCACGCTCGGTGGCACTCACTCTCACTCAGGGGGAGGGAGAGGAGAAAGGACACAAGGGTACACTCACACACAACAAAGAACTCTCAAAATTAAGCACAACAGCAATTCAATAGTACCAATAATACACTTAGCTTTGGCCAGTGTCTCCACTCCAATCACCAGCGCTGCATGAGCTCCAGCGCTGGGCTTTAAGTTCCTAGCCCCTCCCCCTTGCATGTCTGGTGCCACGTGGAACGCAGCACAGGCATAGGCTGCGTCCTCGCGTTCCAGGAGGTGGAGGGTTGAAGTTCTGGGTCAGCAGCGTCCGGGCAGGTTGCCTTAGCCACCGGATGCTGTGCTAGGGCCTCTGATGTTGCAGCATCTGGCAACAGTGCGGGGTCGCATGCAAATGCGGGGGGTGGGACCCGCCATTGGGTGCGGAGGGGAGGCCCCCCCATGACACAGAGCACCGCGAGGGCTGACATTACCCCCCCCATCAAATCCCCCGGCCAAGGAACCAGCGAGGGCCTGGCTTCTCGGGGTGGTGAAGATGAAAAAGGCGGAGGAGCTGATGAGCCGATACATTGGTCACAGGTTCCCACGAGCGCTCTTCAGGCCCATGGCCCACCCAATCAATCAAATAATGGCGACGACCCCAGCACAGTTTGGAATCCAAGATGGCCTTCACATCGTATTCGGTGTTGACATCAGTAGTGGTATTAGGCACAGGGGAAACGTCTGCAACCGGGGTGCCAGCTGCCAGCTTCAAAAGAGATACATGAAACGTGGGATGAATCTTGACATGGGGCAGGAGACGTACAGTATAAGTGACCTCATTCAGTTGGCGAAGGATAGGATAAGGACCAATGTATTTATAATCCAGTTTCTCGGAGGGGCGAGTCGATGGATAGTGCCTGCTATCTATCCAGACTAGATCTCCGGGGTTTAGGATGGGTGCAGGTCTACGATGCTTGTCTGCCTGGTGTTTATACTGGCGTTGAGACTGCTCTAGGACTCGTTTAGCCACAGTTTGTGTGTTGTGGATCTGCTGGGCCAGTGCTCCAGCTGTGGGTACATGGACGGGGGTAGGTTTGTGGTTCCCAATTGAGAGTGGAACCCGAAGGTTACATAGGAAGGGGATTCCCTCAGAGAAGCGTTGGGGGCATTGTTATAAGCCAATTTTGCCATAGGCAACCATGTATACCAATCATCCTGTAGGTAACTGGTATAACACCGGAGGTACTGTTCAAGATTTTGGTTGATCCGCTCTACTAGGCCATTGGCCTGGGGGTGATACGTGGTGGTAGGTTTCAATTGTACTCAAAGGGCTTTAAACAGGGCGACCCAAAATCGGGAGATGAATTGGGAGCCTCTATTGCTTGTTAGTTCTATTGGCCAGTCGTGCAGCCTCTTTATGTGTCGTATGAACAGAAGGGCGGTCCGATAGGCTGACGGCAGTCCTTTACATGCCACGAAGTGGACCAACTTGGTGAAATGGTCTGCCACAACAAGGACGGTGTTGTACCTGCGAGACGGGGGTAATTCCCCAATGAAGTGGAGGACGACTCATTGCCAGGGCCCCTGGGGTGGAGTTGTTTTTTGGAGAAATCCCTGTGGTGCTCTCCATGGAATTTTGGTGCATGCACATATAGGGCATCTTTGTACATACTGCTGCACCTCGTGCAGGAGTTCAGGCCACCAGAAGGTCCTGTGAATTAATGCATAGGTCCGTTCTTGTTCTGGGTGCCCCACCAGCGGTGCATCATGATGAGACCACAGGATATGGGGTCTACAAGATGGAGGAACCACAACCCGTCCATGTCGTCGGATTAGACCATTTTCTTTAATATAAGTAGGATCATCTGTCATGATCAGTTCTTTGTCGGTGGGTTGTTGGAGTTGTTCTACAGGTAAATATGATCCTGCAAACACCTTGCAATCTAAGATCAGCCCTTGGGCTCGTACATTCATGTCTTGCCCTTCGTGATACTGAGATGAGGCATCTGCTAGGACATTCACTTTTCCGGGACGATACTGGAGGGTGAACGAAAAATGGGCATAGAACAGTGCCCATCGGGCATGCCGAGCATTGGATAGTTGAGCTGTCTGGAGGAATGTCAGATTTTTATAGTCCGTCACGACCGTTACTGGGAACTGTGCTCCCTTGAGATAGTGTCGCCATGTCTTGAAGGCTGCCTTGATGGCAAGGAGTTCTTGATCGAATATGGTGTAATTTTGCTCCGCTGAGGTAAGTTGTTGTGCTCCGCATGTACGCGCATGGGAGCAGTTGGCCGTCTGTTCCTGTTTCTTGCAATAATACGGCCCATATGGCACTACTTGATGCATCTGCCTCAACCTGAAAAGGTTTTTGGAAGTCCGGGTGCTGTAGAGTACAGGCTGTCAAGAAGGCCCTTTTAAGGTAGGCAAAACTATATCGTTGCTCGGGTCCCCACTAGGGTTGTAGTGGTATACCGCTGCGGCAGCTGTTACTGACGGAAATCCCTATTCCGCGCATTACAGCACAGTTCAGCAGAGACAGCTTTCTAACGGCTGCGGCTTGCCGCAAATGGTGCTGTGGCATTGCGGCTGGTTAACGGAAGCAGAACTTTTGCGGATTTCAATAAGAAGCGGCACCAACTCCCCCCCATTGATCGTGGAATCTTTGTGGTTATCTGATCATTGTATCATGTTTACGCCGCCCGGAATACTTGGTACCACGAGACCCGGTGGCATGATCAACTCTCAGACCCTGTTGACAGACACCCGCATGCCCAATTTCATTGGCTAGGGCTTTCCCAGAGAGACATGTACCGCCTTCACTATTAAGTATATAGGTGTGTTTGTAGCCTTCTTCTCCCTCTTGATCCCCAATTGCAGTGAGTGAGTGACTGTTGGAGGCGTGCCGCCAGTGTCTGTGTTTGTTAACACACTCTGATCTTCCACGCTCCGCGACAAAACACGGCATCGTGACTCCAGGAGAGAGAGTCCTATCCTTTCCTAATTCATACCATAGATTTTGGATAAGCAGACTACACACAACATAAAGGTTTTGTGTAAGTGCATGAACTTTTCTGCTAATTCTGCTAAACTGAGCTTTATTTACCTGCTAATTTAGTGCTAAAGCAACTAAAGTAATTCTGATACAGCTACACTTTACATTTTCCATTATCTTTTTTTAAAAATAAATGTACGCATATGTTGTTTGCTGGAATTGCTGCTAGCCTTTTAGTGTTTACGTATATGTTTATTGCTCCGTTTGTGCTTATGTTAATTTTGTTGTTCATGATAATGGCTGTTGGTTGGATGGTGGGATCATTGGATAATTTGTGAAAACTCTGCTGTTGGGTTGATAATTGGATAATTTGTGCAAACATTATTACTGCGGCTGTCCTGATTCTTTAGTTGTGTATGGTGGGCAAATGGCGACCGCAGCTATTGCCTCCCCCACCCCATGCTCTCCCGTGATTGACTCCCCTAGCAGCCCCTCCCTGCCTATTCCCGCATGTGCTCTGGAGTCCCTGCTCCAGGCCTGCCGGAGGCTTCCGAAGCTACCGGCTACCGCCACCCCTCCTGGCTAACTACTGATTGAGTGACTCTCCTGGCACCTATTCTCCCATGTGCTCTCGACTCAAGTCCCTGCTCCAGTCCAGGGTCTCCGGTGGCTTCTGCAGCTACCGCCCCCCCTCCTGGCTCTCTATTGAGTGACTCTCCCAGCAGCTCCCCCCCGCCTATTCCCCCATGTGCTCCCGACCCAAGTCCCTGCTCCAGGGTCTCTGGCGGCTTCCACAGCTACTGCCCCCCCTTCCTGGCTCTCTACTGAGTGACTCTGCTGGCAGCCCCCCCCACCTATTCCCCCATGTGCTCCCGACTCAAGTCCCTGCTCCAGGGTCTCCGGAGGCTTCCACAGCTAACGCCCCCTCCGCCCCCCGGCTCTCTATTGAGTGACTCTCTCGGCAGCCCCCCCCTGCCTAGTCCCCCATGTGCTCCTAACTCGAGTCCCTGCTCCAGGGTCTCCGGCAGCTTCTGAAGCTACCAACCCCCCCATGCTCTCTATTTAGTGACTCTCCCAGCAGCCCCCCCCCCCCCCTATTCCCCCATGTGCTCCAGATTTGAGTCCCTGCTCCAGGCAGGTCTCTGGTGGCTTCTGCAGCTACCGGCTGCTGCCCCCCCCCTGGGCCAGTGGAGCATATATGCTGAGAGATATATATGCACTCAGCTGTCCCGGGGGGGGCCGGTAGGCGGGACTAGAGACAGAGCCCATGCATGACTAGGGAGGGTGTGGCTGCTGGGGTAGTCACACTCACTACAGAGCTAGGAGGGTTGGGGACGCCGCCTCGGCATCAACTGCGCGGGTGCCCCGCGGACCTTCCCTGGCCCGTCCCGCAACCCACCGCAGTGTATGCAAACAGCGAAGTCAGGCTGGTAGTGTTTTTTAAAAAAAGAAAAAAAGCCCCGCCGGAGAGGCGTGCCTCGAGGTCACTGCCTTGTAAACAATGGTTCTGCGAGCTGGCTCCAAACATTCTTACAAATGGGACACGCTCGGGCACCATTATACACACAGTCATATATCAAGCACAGCTTACTAGTTTGAACAATCACACGATGACAGTCTCGAGCCCACACGCAGTAAACAAAGCACCTTCCTGCTCATTCCAAACTGTACTTGCCAAAGGGTTGGCATTTGTGACAATGTTCAGAGCCATCCTGAAGAACACTGTTTATGAGGCAGCAACCTTATGTTGTTCTTGGACTGCCTCTTCCCATTCCCACAAACGTGATAGTCCCTGGAAATTGGAATGGAAACACTTTGGTTCTTTTTATTTCAGTTTCATGATTTTTAGCTCCCAGATCATGATTTGTGTGAACATTCATGTTTTGGCAACTTAGTCAATGCAGGCACTGCATGTAGTTTTCCTAAGCATACCTTACATATTTGCGTAGGTCACAACCCTAGTTACAATCATTTTCAATGTTATTCTGAGACTATCATTTGACAAATAGGAGTATACTCACTCAGGCTTCTCTGTAGTGAGTGGCTCCCTCTGGCATGCACCCCCATCCCGAGTCCTGCGTGGCGTTATGCTGTTGATGTGTGCATGTGCTTTCTGTCTTACTTATTTACTTGCTTAGTTTGTGATAATAAAGATGAAATCAACATTCTTCATCAAACATTATGCTTGCTAACCTAAATTCTCATCCACTCTTCAGATCAACTCCCTGTCTGATACATTTGGCAGACAATTATCAGGACAAAACACTTCAGCAGCGTTCTCTCCCTTACAGAAGTTAAGTAAGTGTAATAAGGACATTGATTTAATATATTTTTTAAAAAACAGCCTACTAATCACTAATTGCTTGCCTTATTCCATTAGGTAATGATGAAGAACATTTAGCTCATTGGTGATTCCTACATTACCAAACTAGAGCAATTTTGCCGCATAGAACACACCGAGGTTTATTTGAATTTGGAAAATGTTACAGTGCGATGGATCAGAAGGGGGGGATGCGATGGTCTAATGTATTGCCTGCTTTAAAGAATGAAAGGCAATTCATTGTCTCCATTTCTTCCCTTCCTTCATGCATTGTAATCCACTCTGGTGGTAACGATATTGGAATGCTCAAAGGCATTGAGCTACTAGAGTACATGAGAAACGATTTAATGGCAATCTGTCGGCTTTTTCCTGGTTGCAAGATTGTTTTCTCTGATCTCATTATTTGCAAGTGCAACAGATATAGCACAAACATGAAGGCTATTAATAAATGTGTTCGAAATGTTAACAAGTCTGTTGGTGCTTTCATTAAAGATATTGACATGGTTTCGGTCTGGCATAGGAACATTGTAGCCGCTGATAGCAATATGTTTTTGGACGATGGTGTACATCTTTCACAATCTGGCATGTCTATGTTCTATAGTAACATTAGGTCTGCAATATTACAAAATGTATTGTGATGTGTGTTTTTAGGAATGCATATTGATGTAAGACCATGTTTTAATTTACATTTATTTCTCAATATTTTGTACATTTAAAAGCCCTGGAAACTTTTTTAAATACACTCATTTTTTTCTCAATTTCTTTCTGTAGATTATCAAAAGAAAAGAAGAAATGGCACACGATTCTGCAAAGCGGAAATGTGATGATTCCTCTTCTAAGCTAAGCAATAGAAGTCACTGTCCGAGCCCTACTTTGTCGCTTCGCAATGGGAAAAAAAGGGTACAGGAGACAGAGAACCATCAGAAGAAGCAGCAGTCTGAGTCTCGCCCACCACACTTACCACAATCTTTTCTGGATGCTCCAGCTGTTGCTTCATGCGCCGCACACTCACAGCCTCCTCTTGTGTTGTGACCAGAGTCCCCACAGCAGTCTGATGTTGCAGAATTGTCTCCGTCGCTGCTATCAATGTATATTTCGCTAGCAAAAATATCATTGCCGCAGCCTGGCAGTTCTAAACGCCGCCATTACTTTCTTTCTTCGCATGAGGCACTGGCAAAATGCATTTGCAAAATGCACACCGTCCGATGTAGAACAATCATCATTAGAATCAGACAACGCTATAGAAAGCCAATTGTCACAGCACGGTGATGATGAAATGCTTCCGCTCGAAATCAAATGGACAACCCACAAATCTAAAAAATGCATGCAGGAGGCAGTAACGAACAGACGCGACAACACCCAGTGCCTATTGTCTACTTCAGCGAGAGATGCGGAAGAATTAGAAAATGCTCTGGAAAGTGAGGCGGTACTACTGGGTGTGTCTGACAATGCCACTGTTAGTGCTGCGCATCGTGATGCCGACTCAGACAGTGATGTCATCGCAGATGATGTTGACATTATCGATGATGCCGACGGTTATGACTATGAAGATTCAACATACACCCCGAGTTACACACCATTGAAATTGGCAAGCCAGCCATGCAAAAGAGCCAGGATTGATGACAACCCGAGAAATGTGGAACAGCAAGGCCAAGGAAATGATTTGACCTTGCAATCTAGAATAAGGAAAAATATAGCGCCGATGTTCAACAGATGTTTGTCTAAAAGTCAATCAACCAGCTCCAACCGCACCACCATGACAACAGCAACCAACATCAGCAGTCCATCACCAGTGGCTCGTAGCACAACCATTACTAGAAATTCTACACCTGTGTGTTCGCCAGCTCCCTCAACATCAACAAATGACGACAATGTTTCATTGTCACAGCAAGGAACAATCACCCAAACCACCGACAGCTATGCAGATATAAGAAAAGTGCAAAGGTCAGACGTCTGGAAACATTTCACTGCCTGTGACGAAAATAAATTTGTAGTCCAGTGCAAATACTGCTGCAGGAAAATAACACGAGCGAAAGAAGGAAGTAAGAGTCGCCCTGGGACTAGTGGCATGCATAGCCACATGAAGCACCATCACAAGTCTGTTCTCAATGCCTCTAACAGAACACACTGCAGAATGACAAGCACCTCTCATCTATCTAGAACCACTGCTAGTGCTACAACTGTGCAGACAACATTGCCAGAATCTGTGAAAAATCAAATGAAATGGCCAGCATCTCACCATACTGCACAGTACTACCTCGCACTGGTGTCCAAGATGCTTGCAGTAGACATGCTTCCCTTCTCATTTGTTGAGAACGAGGGATTCTGTGAATTAATGGAGGGAATGGCACCACGATGGAAGGTACCGTCACAATTTTATTTCACTACAAACACTATTCCCAAACTCTACAAGGCATCATGCAAAGCAGTATCAGATGCTATGCATGACTGCGAGGGCAATGTTGTGCACCTTACAACAGACATGTGGACCAGTGTGCAGCACATGGAGTACCTGTCCGTTACTGGCCACTGGATTCAGCGTGACCCCAAGAATAGATTGGTGAGGCAGCAAGCCATACTTGCTTTGCAGCACTTTCCTGAGACACACACTGCTGAAAACATCTGGGATAAATTGTTACAACTGACAGAGCAGTGGTTACAGCCCCTTGGTCTCTCCGTTGGGTGCGTTGTTTCAGACAATGGGGCAAATATAGTGAAAGGCATTTCAGATGCTGGTTTCCAAAATGTATCCTGCATGGCTCATTCGCTGCATCTCATGGCAAAGAAATTTCTCGAAGTGGATCCATTGATTAAGGACACAGTAGAGCATGCAAAGAAATTGGTGGCACACTTTCGTAGATCAGCAACATCACGCCGTGAGCTATGGAGGATACAGCAGGAGAGAAACCTTCCACTTCATTTCTTCCCTATTGATGTCTGTACATGGTGGAACTCCACATATCATATGCTGAAGAGACTGCATTCACAAAGACTTGCAATCGAGACTTTCTTTGCTGTGGCTGCAAGGTCTGTAAAAGAAGCCTCAGACATGCAGATAAATCTCAGACAGTGTAATGTAATAGAAAATCTCATTATTCTGCTGGAGCCCTTTCAGGCCATGACGGAGTTCGTGAGCAAGGCCGATGCGACAGTCAGCCAGAGCTTGGCCTCGCTTGTATTATTAAGGAGCCAAGTCGAAGACATCGCTGCCTCCTTTGATCGTCAGGTGGATGGACTGAAGGGTAAATGTCTTGCCATTATCTTGCGTCACATTATCCGCCAGAGCAACCAATTTGAGAAGATTGGAGAAGATTCGGTGTACCGGATGGCAACAGCTCTGGACCCACGTTTGAAGAAGGTTAAGACGGTCTTGAGGGGGGAAGAATCCGCTGCCGCTGCACACAAAAAAATTTCCGCACAGATGATAGGACAGCATGGCAACAACACGGATGAATCTGAAGAGGATGAAGCAGAGAGCATTTTCGAAGATAACACTCAACAACCTCAGGCTTCTTCGATGCAGGCAAATTTTGAAAAGTATGGCCTCCTTGCACAAAATTGCACTCGACGACCAAGAAGAGTTGATCCGCTTCACCAACCAATAACACTAGTTTCAGCCGAGGATATGTACGACCAGTATCTGTCATCTGCTGGTGTGGTTGGCATGAACGACGATCCACTCATTTACTGGGCAGAAAAAAGAGACACTTGGCCAGCATTCTACACTTCGGCAATCACACTCCTTGGTTGTCCTGGAAGCAGTGTCCCATCAGAATGTTTATTCAGCTGTGCGGGCACAATTGTAGGTAATAAAAGGACTAGTCTTTCCAGTTTAAATCTAGAGCACCTAGCATTAATTAAAATGAACAGGTCATTCCTACCTAAAATTACTAAGGATTTCCTGCAAGCCACAGATGAGGAAATAATGAGGTGCACCTCTGAGGCGATTGATCACTAGAAAAAAGGTTACGACCACCCCGACAAAATCTCGGAAGGTATACAAGAGTACTGAGTGTGGAGGTATGCTTGGCCAGTGTCCGCTTGTGAGCAGCAAAAGTTATGTTGCTGTAATGAAGTGTCAATGATTCTGCTGTCTTTGATTGTGTAGTGATTGTGGAGTCAGTGATTAATTTGTGCTGTCTTTTTCTGTATCACACACTTTGCAGAACTCGCGGGAACAGAGCGCAGAACTCTGCAGCCTGGATCTATTTTTAGGATAGCAGCACCCACCAAAAGCCATGCATGCTGTGCAGTCATAGTCTCAACGGAATGACACATAGGCAAACTGGACTTGGGAATCACATGGTGTGGCCCACTTAGAAATAGCATAGCAATGCATGCACTGTGTGTTGTGCATCAGGGAAATAGTGTGTTTTTTAAAAATAAATTAATGTATTTAACCTTCATCTTGGCTATTTAGGGAAAGTTATGGTCCGTCCGACTAAAAGAACAGCAGGCAATAGAAGTGATCCATCCAAAGTTGAAGCTAAGTATTATTATTTTAAAAAAACTGATACATATGGCCTTTGTACTTATGTATTTATTTTTTGTAAATGTGCTACCAAAGTTGTATTTATATAACAGAAGTATGCTACTTATCTTTGAAACATATGTAAACATTGATATAATATGTGATAGCTAGGATTTTTATTAAAAGTGTTCCTTCAAATTCTCTATTAAAAATCCAAAATGCAAACTGAACAACGATCAACGTGACTAATAAGTGTGCTTTTTTAATGTTTTTTTTTCAGGAAAATGGATCAAATCATGACAGGAACATGCAACAGCTACACACAGTTGATTTGTAGCCACTGCCAGTATTCTTCAGGGATCGAGTACTGATTCGATTGCCATTTTCATATGGAGTCATGAAGGATTTTCCAACCACAATCAATTTTTCCCCGCAAGCCAGTAGTGGGTTTGTTATAAGATGTGAACAGTTGGTTTTGCCTTCATCTGGAGAATAAAACGAATTGGATTTGCAACTGAATTGATTGCCACAGCTACCAACCTGTAGTACATATCATTACCTACATCTAATAAAAATAATTTGGTATTCATTCCTGTATGTGCTTTATCGTCTTTCAATCACTGATCATACACTTGAAACATGGTATATAGTCTACTTAATTAAAGAAATCAGAACAGACGGGTGTTGGTCGAGCAGTCCAATGCATGCATAACTGTGCTGTCCTGTCCTGTCATCGGGACTTACTTCACCAAGCTTTCCATGGAGGGTAAGAAAGATTATACAATCCTGCTGCAGCTGTGATAACAGTGCATTCTGTAGCTCATACTTTTTAGCTAAAAAAAGTAGTCCATTTCGTTAGTGTTGGGATTTGAAAATAAAGCATATAAATGAACTATTAAAAATCAATGCCACTGTGCTATTTTTGCATTGTGATACATTGTAAATTAAAACTAGCACAACAGCCCA
The DNA here is from genome assembly GCA_003113815.1 of Sphenodon punctatus. Lineage (NCBI taxonomy): Eukaryota > Metazoa > Chordata > Lepidosauria > Sphenodontia > Sphenodontidae > Sphenodon > Sphenodon punctatus. The sequence continues at coordinate 1,632,028 of QEPC01004883.1, read as the reverse complement.
TTGTGCAGCGTGCAATAAAGCCTGTATAGACAGTTGGTGGGAAATGGAAGGGGCATTTGATAACAACAAAAATTTAGGGAGATGACTGCTAAGTTCACAGACATTCCCTACCTTGTAACATAACAAAGAAGTAGGTATGCTGGGTGTGTGTGTTTTGATGCATGAGTCGTTTTCTCAGCTGACCTGTGATGTGAGTGCCTCCACATTTGAAGAGACACTCAACTGGTTTGGACTCATTACATTTGAGAAGAGAGTGAGGCACACATCTGAGAGGGGAGGGGGATATGATACAAGTTTATAAAATAATGAGTGTTGTGGACCAAAAAAATTAAGGGAACAGTTATTTACTCTCAAAAATGATAACAGAAGTAGGGGACACCAAATTAAACTAATTGGTACGGGGCAGTACATTTTAAAAAAAAAGGGGGAGTCCCATCACACACTGCACAATTAAGTGGTGGTACAATTGACAGTGCCAGATGATGTGGTCAAGGTGTTAGGAAATGGGCCCAGAGGAGGGTGGTACAAGCACGCTCCCGCCGGGGGGGTATGGGGATCAGGGAGAGGTAAGAGGCCCCCTGCACAGAAGGCCCCCCTGCCTAACACTGACTCTCAGCCTCTCCTGGTACAGCCCCCAGCTCCCACCGAGCCTCAAGCCCCAGGGGCAGCCCAGTGGAACAGCGGGGCAGGGACCACCCCCACGCCTCACATGGACGGGGGGGCGGGTCCTTCAGACGCACCCGCGCTGCCTGGGAACAGCAACGCAAAGGCTACACAGCCACCACTGCTCGACAGGGCGGTGGGGCCTGGGGAAGCTAGTAAGGTAGCAACTGATCAGGAGGAAAGACCTAAGCAGATGCTGCGGCGTTCAGCATGCCTGCAGGTGCACAAACGGCGGGGCTGAGCATTTATAGGACGGGGTACAGCTTCATTCACTTGCCGGCGATCAGCAGTGCTGTGAAGCTGGCTCCCATGTGATTCTTGTGACTGACCTTGTTGGAGTATCTTGTGCTCTTCAGAGGAAGTGTGTTGCGTAGAGTGAACCGAGAGTGAAAGGTGAGTGCATGAACTAGGAGTCCTGTGTATTGTGAGTTTGTATTGCAATTCCCCTTCTATTCCAGGCTGTTCCCTTCCTTCCCACGCACCTGGTGGTGTTGGCTTTCCCTTCCTTTCCCCTTCCCAAGGTGTTAACCCCTTCCTCACTGTCCAGGACACTAAGGTGAGTTCTCCTAAGCACAGTGTATGTGGGTGTGGGTTTTGGGAGTGTGAGTGTTGGGCAGGGACCTGGTCCCCCTGTGGAGTGTGTGTGGGATGCTAGCTCTTCCTGTTGCTTACCAGCGCCCCTGTGATGATACGGCCTCGCCCTTATTGGGTCACTTAGGGCCAACCTATATCCTGAGGGGGTTTTTTCACTGCAAAGGAGGGCAAGCTCCCCTGAACTGCAGGAGTCCCCTTGTGTGTTTGGGGCATTCCCAAAGGCTAGGTCTGTGGGTTCCCTTCCTGTGACCCCTTACCCTCACAGTATCGCCAACCCTACCATGGACCTAGCACAACAGGTTGAGGAGATGGGTCGGGCCATGCTGGCTCTGGCCATGGAAATTAAAGACTTAAAGGAACAGGGGGCAACAGGAGGGGTGGCAGAGCAGGCAGTACCTACTTCCCCTGCTCTCGTGGAGGACGCTTCCCCTCCCCCTGTTCCCATAGGGGGAATACAGGTCAGAGAGCCTTGACATCCCCAATTCAGAAATTTGGAGGAGATGGAAAACAGTTCCAGGGATTTTTAGCCCTTTGTAAGCTGGCATTCCAGATGCAGCCCCTGACCTATGTATCTGATGCATTGAGGGTGGCATTCATCATTGGACACTTGAAGGGACTTGCCCTGGACTGGGCCACGCCTCTACTACCAAAAGAAAGTCCGTTGTTAAAAGATCTGGCAAGTTTTCTGAGAGAATTTCAGTTCCTTTTCGACTACCCCCATAGAAAGAGAGATGCAGAAGCTGCTATCATGACCTTGAAACAAGGCAAAGGACCCTTACTAGAGTATATGACGTGCTTCCAGCATTTAGCGGTAGAGCTGGGATGGGCTGATGAAGTATTAAAGGTATTGTTTCGAAAGGGGCTCAACGATATTAAAGAACAGCTGTCTCTGATGGCCATTCCCAAGAAGTGGGTGGAACTTGTGAATTTGACCTGTCAGATCGATGAGCAGCTGACGGAGCGGTGACGTGAGAGAAAGCAGGATAGTGGTCGGATGTGGGGCCCCAGGAACCCCTTCTGGGACCTGGAAAAACTGAAGGCCATAAAGCAGAAGACCCCAAGCCCATGCAACTCAGGGTCTCCCAGGGGCCCTTAGACCCTCAAGAGAAGGAGCGGCGACGCCTGGGAAAACTATTATTATTGTGGGAACACAGGTCACTTTACCTATTCTTGTCCCCAACTTCCCCCGAGCAGGCATGGGCTGGGAAACGATAGGGGCCTGGGCGGACAGGGGGCATCCCGATAAACCCCAAATTCCCCCTACCTAGAAGAAAAGTGCAAGCTACCACGTTTACCAAGGGGGAGCAATTACAAGTAGCCATGACCCTGCAACTCAACTTCGGTAAGTCTATCATCTTACCTGCCCTTATTGATTCCGGGGCCTCGGGTAACTTTATTGGTACTCAGGTCATATATAAGTATGGTATCCCTGTACAGCAAAAATCCCGGGCAGAAGCCGTGTTTGCTATCGATGGTTCCCCCTTAACTTCTGGACCCATCACGCAGTACACCCTGACCCTTGAAGGAAGCATAGGAGATCATTGAGAACTACTCACCTTAGATATAGTGTTTACTCCAGCCTTCCCCATGGTCCTGGGAATTCCGTGGCTTTGAAAACATAACCCTTCCATAGACTGGGTGCACAAGGAAGTCTTCTTTTCCTCTTCCTTTTGTGTTTCCCATTACAGGACGCCGAGACCAGTCCAGGCAGAGCAACCCATTACACCTTCACTTGTAGCAACAGTATTAACGTAACTTCCTCTGGTTTACAAAGACCTGGCAAATGTTTTCCGTAAACAACAAGCACTGGAGCTCCCCCCGCACTATCCTTACGATTGTGTCATCACACTACTACCAAACATCACACCGCCCTACGGGAGGATCTATGCCTTATCAGAACCGGAATTAAAAACCTTAAAGGATTACATTGATGAGAACTTGGCAAAGGATTTCATCCGCCCGTCCACGTCCCTGGGGGGGGCACCACTTTTTTTTGTACCGAAAAAGGACGTGGGGTTCTGGCCCTGTATCGACTACAGAGGACTTAATGCCATTACGGTTAAAAATAGATATTCCCTACCATTGATTCCAGAATTGCTGAATAGACTTCAAGGAGCAATGATTTTTATTAAGTTGGACCTACGCGGGGCTTACAACCTTCTTCGTGTCAAGGACGGGGAGGAATGGAAAACTGCCTTCCCTACCAGGTATGGCTACTTTGAATACCTTGTTATGCCATATGGATTGGCCAATGCCCCCACTGCATTTCAGTATTTAATAAACTATGTGTTCCGGGACATTCTGGACCAGTTTGTTGCTGCATATCTTGATGACATTCTTATCTTTTCACAGAGTGAGGCAGAACATATCCAACATGTTCGGACGATCCGCCTACGTCTTTGACAGTACCATTTGTACTGCAAAATGGAGAAATGTGCTTTTCATCAGTCGGAAGTTTCCTTTCTGGGCTTTATCATTTCAGGCCATGGGATATGAATGGACCTGGTACGAAAGGTTGTAAGCCCCACGTAGGTCCAACTTAGTAAAAATCGTTGCTCCTTGAAGTCTATTCAGCAATTCTGGAATCAATGGTAGGGAATATCTATTTTTAACCTTATTGGGTCACTTAGGGCCAACCTATATCCTGAGGGGTCTTTTTTACTGCAAAGGAGGGCGAGCTCCCCTGAACCGCAGGAGTCCCCTTGTGTGTTTGGGGCATTCCCAAAGGCTAGGTCTGTGGGTTCCCTTCCTGTGACCCCTTACCCTCACACAAGGAGGGAAGCCCAGTTGTATAGCTGTGTTACTGTTTAGGAAAGGGTTGGGAAATATTCTGGAAGATGGGTTCACATATGTTTTGGGGCTGGCAGTGGCAGCAACAGTCAACATAAGGGAATGAATCACCCCAATGCTGTATGGATGGAATGATTGCAAAATGGCCCTGAGGTACCTGGATAATTATTTATGATCGGTTGGTAAACATTCTATCCGCTCTCATTCCCTGGTGAACATACTAGACTTTCGTAGCAAGGGATCAGCTGCTGCAGATAGGGTTGTGTCACTTGTGTGTTTGGTCACTTCACTGGTGAGTGTGGTGTGAGCGACAGGACAGGAGTATGTCAGGTAGGGCTTGGAAAAATTATGCATAAAAAAAAATATATGTTTTGTAAAAATTATTTTAACTTCTTAAGTTGTCACCCATGAATTTCATGTCATGTGGTGTGTTTTCCCGTATTTTTAGTACAAGCTGAGAGGGCAAATGACAGTTTCTTGTTTATTATTTCAACACCACTCATGTTTTGATGGAATAATATCATATGTCCTCTCAGTCATAAATGTATTATTAGGAACTGATTATTAATTTTGGCCATGGTGGTCAGAGGAGACATTAGAAGGATGAGGTCTGGAGTGGACCAATTGAGTTCATGAAAATTGATGAATAGGCCTCAGGCTGGATTAACAAATCTTCCCAAAAGCCAAAAAAACCCACCCCCACATAGCTGTTGGTAGCACTGGCTATGCTCCAAGTGATAGAGAAATGAATGGTCAGCTTTCTGCTCCTGGCATATTCAAAGAGGTGACCCTGCAACATGTATTCATAATAAAGAAAGCTATATAAGACATCCAAATATACTTTGAAAAGATCTAATCGTCGGTTGGGTTTCTGAGGTTCCTATTTACTGCCTGCTAACACAGTACGGAATGCATATATCAGGAGGACAGTGTGAGGTGATTTGAAGAAAGAAGGACAGAGGAAGATGAAAAAAGAACATCCCAGTTGATTGTACTGACTTTCCCATTCCATCCAAATAGAGGAGATGTCAATGTTTTTGGACTTACATCATTGCCATTCAACACTGACATCCTATTACAATGTTACCATTCAACTTCCATTTAAAAATTACAGTGACCAGGGGTTGAACTGCAGATAGACCAGTAACTTATTGCACTCTAATGGCCTGTAATTACTAAACTACTTCTGTATATGTTTCTATTCATGTGTACATATCCTTAGTCTTTCAATTAGTTATGTAATGGTACTGATAATCCTTTTCCTTTGTTCTCCTTTGCCAAAGACTAACAAAAATAATCAAATGCAAGGAATAATAACAAATTATTATAAATAAATGTTTTAAAATTTACTGTGGTCCAAAAATTATAAAATATTAACAGTATACAAACTAAACTATAAATATAAAATACCAACAATATAAAAAAAAATTTAAACAATTTGCACCACCACCATCTTCTTGATCTTGACCTTTTCCACTCAGAGCATCAACAGCATGCCGGATTTCTTTCAGTTCATCCAGCACATCTGCAAGGTTGAGCTGGATGGAAATGTATTCCTGGTGGTGCCTCTCCATTTCTGCTTCAAAGATTTGTTCTGTCAATTAGGAGATATGGGATAGGGAATTAGTTGTAATGCACCATCAGATGTGATATTATGGTGCTGTTTATTACAACTCTTTAAATTATGGAATGCAATATATGATTATGCTTATTTCTTACCTTGACGTTCTTGCTCGGTAATTATGTGCTCTACAGACTCTGCAGAGCTCCAAACGGTTGCCCAGATGGCAGAAGTCACGTCCACAAGGATCTCCCCTGTAACTGGATTTTATACATTTTAAAACATTCGCAGGGTACTAGCATATAGTTACACATCATAAGTATGTTTCCTCCCAACCGAGCATATCCAGGAGAAGTTGTTTAATTGGCCATTTAGCAATCCCTAAATAATATGGTAATATACTTTCCTCATTTATCAACTTCTTTCGTATAGCCATTGTGAAAACGCAAAATTTTGCCATTAATTTGGCTACTTCTGAATTCCTGGCACTCAGCCATTTCCTCAAGATAGTCGACCATGAAAGGGTATTTATGTCCTTTATTAAGGGCTTCAGTATGGTCTCACGAATTTTGGCATAAGCTGGACAGAATACCAAAACATGAGTAAGATTTTCCATGGCCCTTTGATCACACAAGGGGCAGATTCTCAGCATTTTATCGATACCTTTATAGCGGCCTTCCGTACAAGCCGAGGGAAAAAGCTGAAAGCAAAATAAGGTCACCTAAACTGGGGTTCATTCCACAAATAAAGATAGCTATTAGTCAAATCTTTCATTTGCATAATGCAGTACTCAGGAGCAACTTTTTGCGAGCTAATTTCGGATTGAGTCCTTTGCAGATCCTGGTCAGCTATTCTATTCTTAACCATGGTCATGGCCCTTGGGTAGTCATACAGATTAAAGAATTCACTGGAGAATCCCAACCTGTGTACTTCCTCTTCAATCATTTTACACCATCCTATATTTCCCCCCCGGGCAAACCCTACATTTGTCTGGCCTATATACAGTTGTCTTCAGCCAGAAACTTATCATGGATATCAAGGCCCTGGCTCTAATCGATGGCACCTTTGCCTCTGCATGGAGTAATGCTGATGGGGTTCCACCAGGGACACCGAGAATTGTCCGCAAAAATTTATTTTGAAATTTATCCAAACTGTCTAAGAAACCCCCTCCCCAGATAGGGACAGCATAGAGCAACAGTGAAACTGTTTTTGCTGCAAATAGTCGGAGGGCCGGGGGGACCAATTGGCCGCCTTGCTTATAAAAGAAAGAAACTAAAGCTGCTGTTGATCTATTTGCTTGTTGTTCCACGTAGCTAAAGTGTTGTCTCCATGAGCCTGCCGCTGCAATATAGACTCCCAAATATTTAAACTCCTTGACCTGCTCAATCATTACTTCACCCATTTTCCATTTATACATATTACCACCACACCTTCTGCCAGTGACCAATATTTTAGTTTTGTCATAATTCACTGTCAAGGACTCTCGTCTACAATATGCCTCAAATTTTTGAAGAGCCCTGCACAAACCTATCCGTGTTTGCGAAATCAAAACCGCATCATCTGCGTAAAGTAGGATCGCAACACTCCTAGCACCCAATTTTGGGGGATGTAGATGATCATCCCTCAGAAACTCCACTACATCATTAAACTCCACTACATCATTAAGAAAAAGATTAAATAAGGCAGGGGCCAATACGCACCGCTGCCTAACCCCTTTAGCAACTGGGATAGTTGATGTCAAGGGCAAGGAGTGAGCTACCCTTACTTGCATGGTACTATCAGTATAAAGTTTAGTAATTAAATAGAGAAGGCGTGGGTCGATAGTGGTCCTACTTAACTTGTACCACAACCTACCCCTATTGATAGAGTCAAAGGTTGCTTGCAAATCAAAGAGACACAAATAGAGCTTTGATTTTTTGCTCTGCCCAGGTCATTTCAAGCCAGTATATTTAGTTATCATACACATGAGGATATGGATCTGGCTAACCGTTGACATAACCTTCCTAAAGCCCGCCTGCTCTGGTTCAAGGAAGGATTCCTGATCCATCCACTCCTGAAGTTTCCTTAATAGGTATCTGGCGTACACTTTGCCAACCATACGCAATAGGATTATTGGCCTATAATTCCCTGGGAGCTGTGGGTCCCCTTTCTTGTAAATTGGGACCACAATACTGGAAAGCCATTTCTCCGGGCTATGTCCCGAGTTGTTAGTAGAAGTGAAGACCACCGCAAGGATCCTTGACCACCAATCTAATTGAAGTTTCAAAAGTTCCACCGGGATAAAATCACCTCCTGGAGATTTTCCAGATTTTGAATTCAAAATCAACTTCTTCACTATGTCAGGTGTAACAGAGACCCAACGGGGAAGTTGGTCAATTCCTCGAATAACTAGGGACTTCTTACAAGATTAATTTCGGAACAAAGTTGTAAAGTGTGACTCCCAAGCTTTATGGGAAACCTGAGCTGCACACCCAACCTGACCGTCTGCCCTGGTATTACGCACCATGACCCAGAATCTTTTAAAGTCCCATTCCTGCACTGCTGACTCCAAAGATTTCCACTGAGTCTTGTAAAAGTCCCTCTTTTTATGGGCCAACAACATTCTATACTGTACCCTGGTGCCCAGGAATGCATCTTTGTTAACTTGGGATGGATGTAGATGGGGCGGAGCGGGAGTTCATGGCCGCCATGGCAACTATGAACTTGTCCCAGGAGGTGATCTGCCCGACCCACGTGGGGGGACATATCCTCGACCTGATCTTCGGCTCTGGCCTTGAGGCGGGGGGTCCGGTTGTGGGGGAGGTGACAGCGGTGCCCTTGTCGTGGACGGACCATTACCTCCTTCAGGCCGGTCTTTTAGCGCGCCCCCTCCAGAAGGGGAAGGGACCAGTTAGGATGGTCCGCCCTCGGAGGCTGATGGAACCCCAGCGGTTCCAGGAGGTCCTGAGGGAGCTTACCCTGGATGTGGACGGTCACTCTGTGGATGAGCTGGTCCGGCATTGGAACATCTTGCTGGAGGAGGCCATTGACAGGGTGGCTCCGAGGCGCCTTCTGCCTCGGTCTCGTCACCGCAGGACCCCTTGGTTTACTGAGGGGCTGCGGTGTATGAAGCGTGTGGGCAGGAGGCTAGAGCGACGCTGGCGTCGGACTCGGTCTGTCTCCGATCGTCTTCTCCATAGGGCCCATTTGCGGTCCTATGTGGAGGCTGTGAGGACGGCGAGGAAGGAATTCCTCGCCGTCCTCATAGCGTCTGCGAAGTCGCGTCCAGCGGAGCTGTTTCGGGTGGTGCGGGGGCTGGTTAGTCCGGCCTCCCTCCGCCTGGATGGGGACTTGTCCCGGGCCCGCTGTGAGGAGTTTGTCATCTACTTCGCAGACAAGATCGCTCGGATTCAGGCCGATTTCGACGCTGGGTTGATAGCAGTAGGGGAAGAGCGCGGGGGGGCGGAGGGTCCGTCTGGTCCATCTTTATGGGGTGAGTTTCAGGAAGTGACGCCGGCCGATGTGGTGGATGTCCTGGGGTCTGTGAGGGCCACGTGTTGTCAACTAGATCCGTGCCCGTCCTGGTTAATAAAAGCTTCCGGGGAGACGTTGGGGACGGTGCTGGCGAGGGTGGTGAATGCGTCCCTTCGGCAGGGGAGGTTGTCGCCTTGCTTAAAAGAGGCTGTGGTGCGCCCCCTGCTGAAAAAACCATCGTTGGACGTAGACGCGCTCGCCAGCTACCGACCTGTCTCTAACCTTCCCTTTTTAGGGAAGGTTATTGAGCGGGCAGTGGCGCTCCAGCTCCAGGGTCATCTAGATAATATCGGGCTCCTTGACCCGTTTCAATCTGGGTTCCGCCCCGGCTATGGCACCGAGACGGCGTTGGTGGCCTTGGTGGACGACCTCCGCCGGGAGATGGATGCGGGATGTTCGACATTTCTCATCCTGCTCGATCTCTCGGCCGCTTTTGACACCGTGGACCATGGGCTGCTGTTGAGACGACTGCGTGACCGGGGGGGTCTGGACGGGACTGTTCTTGAATGGTTCCGTTCATTCCTCTCGGGGAGGAGCCAGCGGGTGGTGTTGGGGGAGGAAACATCGAGCCCCCGCGCCTTACCGTGTGGCGTTCCGCAGGGATCGATCTTGTCTCCATTATTATTTAACATCTATATGCAGCCCTTGGGGGAGGTCGTGAGAGGGTTCGGGGTGCGATGTCACCAGTATGCTGATGATACTCAGCTGTACCTCTCGTTTTCTACCGACCCAGACCCTGCTGTCTCGGTGCTATCCCAATGTTTGGAGGCCGTGGCGGATTGGATGCGGCGGAGCAGACTGAAGCTCAACCCAGATAAGACGGAGGTGATGGTGGTGGGGAGGGCGAAGGGGGTGGTGGCCCCCCTGATTGGGGGGGTTTGCCCCCCTGTAGCTCAGCAGGTCCGGAGTCTGGGGGTCATATTGGACGCAGACCTGCGGCTGGAGCGGCAGGTGGAGGCAGTCGCTAAGGCTGCCTTCCGCCAGCTTTATCTGGTACGTAGGCTGCGTCCGTATGTCTCTGGCCCGGACCTGGCCTCCCTCATCCATGCCTTCGTCACCTCGCGGCTCGACTACTGTAACGCGCTCTACGTGGGGCTTCCCTTGTTCTTGGCCCGGAGGCTGCAGCTGGTGCAGAATGCGGCGGCCCGTCTTCTTACGGGGACGGGTCGCCGGGAGCACATTACACCGGTGCTCCGAGCGCTGCACTGGCTGCCGATAGTGTGCCGGGCCAAGTTCAAGGTCCTAGTAATGATCTATAAAGCCCTATACGGCCTTGGCCCCTCTTACCTTAGGGACCGCCTCGCCCTTCGCGCCCCGGAACGACTCCTGCGGTCTGCCGGGGGTGCCCGCTTGGAGGTCCCCCGTGTTAAGCGGGGGGCCACGATGAAGCGGGCGTTCTCGGTGGTAGGGCCGCGGCTGTGGAACTCCCTTCCGGAGGAAGCTCGCCTGGCCCCAAGCCTTTTGATATTTCGGCGTAACTGTAAGACCTGGCTGTTTGCCCAGGCCTTTGGGAGGGAGGGGGGGGTGATTTTTAATCCCCCACCTTATATATTTATTTATGATTGTACCACGCCCTGTTTTATTGATATATTTTATATTTGTTTTAAATGTTTTTATACTGTTTTATTGTTGTTAACCGCCCCGAGCTGCATGGCAGGATGGGGCGGTATAGAAATCTAGAAAATAAATAAATAAATAAATAAATCTCCTAGACATCCTCCTCAATAGCCTCCGGGCACACTGGCATTCTTTATCAAACCAAGCCGGTTTACGGGGAGTTAGAGACCTAACTGGTCTTAAAACAGACAAAGAGGGTTGAAAAAAATTTACAATCCCCTCGAATGCCTCAATAACATCCCCCGTAGAATCCATTATCCCTTTAGCCAATGAGGATATAGGGTCCTGTTTCCTGAGGATCTCACATTCCTGTGCCACTTGCTCTGATCATTTAGTCCTCATTAATAGTGGTGACTGGGCTTGGGGTGATGGAAGATGGAATAGCGTCTGAGGCCCGCCATCCCCCTCAACCGATAATATTAGGGCCAGGGGAAAATGATTAGTCAGGATAGATGGAATTATCATGAAATCCACAACTGACTTTATTAAGCAATTTGAAATTAATAGATAATCGATTACTTTTAGTTCGGCTCTGGGGAATAGTGTAAACTGGCCCATCAAATCCCTACCAACTAATCCATTTAGTACTGTCAAATCAAGGGATTAGATCAATTCTATTAAGTCAGTAGCCCTAGGGCACACAACTGGATCTCTAGAGCATCGTACCATATTGCAGGGGATATCAAGAGGGGCCTCCAATTTGAGGTTCCCTGGGCCTGAGCTCTTATTACCCAATCTTGTGTTGAAATCTCCTCCCAATAATACATGTGCTCTAAAATATCGTGCCTTTGCTTTCTGAAGAATGTCCATAATAATGCACCAAATGCTTCCATTATAATAAGAAGACACGGCAGGAGGAACATATATATTTGCCAGCAAAAACTCCGCATTCTTATTCAACCTAAAATACCACAGGCCAAAAAAAGGGGGGACTGAGTCTATCAGCCTAGGGGAGATCTGCAAGGCCGCTGAAACGAGCAAAGCTACTCCCTCATGGGGCCTTCCTCCCACCCTTGAGGGATGGGCCGGGATGTTAAAAATTCTAAACCCTTGAAGGGCAAAGTCTTGGACAGACCAAGTCTCTTGCACCAAAATAATATGAAAATTTTCAATACAATCCAAGAAATCAACATCCCTCAGCTTTAGTCTAATCCCAGCTATGTTCCATGATAGCACTCTTAATAGGGAGGGATCATGAGGGTCCAGTCATTGTTTGTCTTTGGGGGGAAATAATGGGTAGGAATTTCTAAATTCTCTCTCTCTCTTCTTCTTCCTGTCCTTAAAAGAAAACACCCCTGGAAGCAGATGACTCTCTGGGTTGTCTGCCAGTATGGGGCTGGGAGATTTTATCACTGCCTCCTCTGAGATAGATAGCCCTAGAGGTGAGGAAAATCTTCTAGGTATTCCTTGCCCTTGTGTTACTCCATTCAAAACGGGTACCGTATTATCATCAAGCCGAGCCCACTCCGGTCTTCTCTCCATACTAGGATTACTCCTCGCCATTAGGCTTGCAGGATTTTTACCCAACAAGGGTGTAGAGGTGGCTGTGGGGAGCTCCACTTCGATCAGGGATTGTGAATAAATTGAAATCCTTGTCTCAGTGGAGCCACACTTCTCTTTTGCCCCTCTTATTTTCTTAGAACTCTTCCTGGTCATTTTGACTTCCTCTAATCTAGTACAAAACTTATCCAGCCCTCAAAAAATCATATTGAGGTCTGGCTCTGATGTCCCTAATCCAGGGGTAGGCGATCCCCATGGCCCATCAAGTTCTCTATCGGGTTTCTGCCCCTTTATGTGCTCTGCAGCTTGATGCTCCAGCTCTTGCACGTCCATTTCAAGGACTTCCCCAACAGCTAAGACACTACAAGCCGGATTTTCCTGTAAGGCATGTCCCTTACCAAGGTCCCCTAGTGGTATGTTCTTAATTATCCCTTTCTGTATCCCGTGGCCTAAGGCTTTCGGGGGGGTGGGATCTGTCTGCAGGATTCTGGAAATAAAGACCTCCATTTTGTTTAGGGCCTCTTCCTTCTTCAGAATTAAGTCAACTAAATTAGCTGAACGAAAGGTAACCTGAAGCAACCACCGCTTCTTGGTATTCAGGATGTGCTCGATAACCAAAATGTCACTCCTGGTAACTGTCTCTCCAAGTAAAATTCTCAAGTGCTCTGCGATGTCGAGAGATGTATTCCAAAATGGAAGAACACCGAAAGGAAGCAGTAGTACTATTAAAAAAGGGCTAACGGAGAATAACTAAATCTCCTGTAATTGTCAAGTAAAGCGAGTTCTTTAGGAGCAGGAACTACTTCCACAATTTTATTTTTTGCCAAAATCCGCTGATGAGAATTCCCCCGTGGGTTCTCCAAGACTTTTGGAGACTCCCCAGGGGTTCTCCTTGTTCCGGAGCCAACTTGTAAGGGATTCAATGCTATAAGTTTATCATCTATATGATTCAGTTTTGCAATCATCACCTGTAGGGTGTGTGAAGTTATAATAGCTAAGTCCCCTAGCAGGTCCAAACACCCCTCATCCTGATGGCTGACGTAGCTAGCCCTCTCTACTTCCTTTTCCCGCTTGACCCTAATCATCAATGGAGTGGAGCTAATCTCTTTGCCCTCCTGACCCTCAAAGATGTCAGTAGTAGCACACAGGGATACCGGCTGTGCAGGTCTATCATTAATTCCACTAACTAGCCTATCCCTAGGGCCCCGTAGGTCTGTTTTATCTGAGAAATAAGTTTTGATCCTTCTTTGTTTGGCCATATTTAGTACTGGGGAGGTCGGGGCAACAATCTTCTTTCTGTGAGGTCATTTCCTCAGATACACCCCAGACCCCTGTCACCTATATCTGTATGTTGGTAATATAAAAAGATCGACCGGGCAAAAGTTACCCGACACAGTGGAAGCCCCCACAAGGAGGGCAATTTTGTGATCAAACTCTGGTACAAGCTCTTCCATTTGGCAGAGTCAAACTATATGGAACCCACTAATGCCACTCAGCCCTAAATACCTTCATCCTTTGACACATAACAATGTCAAGAACATGAGTTCTGACCCCTGTTATGCCAGGAGCACAATCCCTTAGGCAAAACTCAAACACCTATACACAACGCTAGACATAAGGAGACCAAAACAGAGAGGGTTGTATAATCCCCATAGACCCCCACACTTTTGTTAACACATGCGGTCTACCAAGTCCCAGAGCTTGCTGTCCAACAGGGAGTAACGGCTCAGCTCCAGAGGGCTCCAAAGGGTGCGCGTCCCTTTGGCTGTCTCTGCAAGGCAGAGGCTCCGCCCCCGGCCTCAGTCCCAGCGATGACAGGCAGGTGAGTTGTGACTCAATCCCCGGCTCAGCTCTGGACTCCCCGCCGTTCACCTGCGCCGTAGGCTCGCACCCTTTTGGCTGTCTCTGCAAGGCAGCAGCTTGCCCCCTGCCTCAGTCCCAGCGATGACAGGCAGGTGAGCTGTGACTCAATCCCTGGCTCAGCTCCGGATTTCCCGCTGTTCCATGGGGGCAGGTAAGGTGGAGTTAATTCTGGGGTCAGAGAAGGTGAGTGCACATAAGGAGAGGTGGAGGAAGGGCAGTCAATGATGGCATCGGCGAGTGAGCGTAACGCTGGTGGTGCTACGGCTGCATAATAGGACTCATGCCTGGTCTCGGCTACTCAGTCTTGGCTATTGGTTAATGTAATAACTAAGCATATTTTTTTGGCATACAAAGTATGCCATGAGCAACACAACACAGCAATAATTTTATGATTATCATACAATAACAGTAATGTAAAAGTAAAAAAAATTTTTTTTAAGTGACACAGAACAGTGGGGATTCAAACCCCCGGCATGACAGTTTCAAATTGTACAGCAAGCAGGAACCTTAACAACTATGCCACTATGCCGTATTGGAACTGGTGGGGTGGTGGTCTTTATTAGCAGCGTTCACACACCTATGCTTGCTGACATGATGAGAGACACACACATTCACAATTTTGCTACTCTCCTCCCCTCCCCCTCCGTCCTAGCCACACATAGCCTTGCCCTTAGCCTAGGCCAGTCCAGTGTTCCCCAAATCCTCAATTTTTCGGCGGTGCCCGCAGGGAAAGGTTGAGGATGAAGCAGGTAGAGTCAGTCACCCACCCCCCCTTCCTTCATAGCTTTTGATCGCAGTCTAGAAAGACAATCAAACATAATACTTCTTCCCATTCCCATCCCATAGAAAGTCAGGGTTGGGAAGTGTGTAATTTTAGTGACTATAAGTAACCGAAAATTATGTTAATTTACGGTGCATGTGCAGACAGAGCAGACTAGTCGCAGCAGATATATGTACATGACCATTATAGACATATCTACATGACCATTGTAGATATATCATTGCAGTGCTAGCTCTGCACATGCAAGCCGGCGGTGGTGGGTGGCGGCAACTTCAGACTCGCTTTCACCCACCGCCTGTCTGCTACTGCTCTCCTGCCTCAATAAAAACTTGAGTAATCTACACACTAAGTAATCTACACTAACCTACACTAAGTAATCTACACGCTATATAGATTACTTAGAACCAAAAATACCAAACAAACAAGCGTATTTTGCAAAGTAAATGAAAATGTTCTC
Source organism: Sphenodon punctatus (assembly GCA_003113815.1). Taxonomy (NCBI): domain Eukaryota; kingdom Metazoa; phylum Chordata; class Lepidosauria; order Sphenodontia; family Sphenodontidae; genus Sphenodon; species Sphenodon punctatus. The sequence goes on along the minus strand of QEPC01004883.1, from coordinate 1,616,689 downwards.
TTATGACTGCCCACACACATATGCTGGCCTGGCTGCCAATCCATCTGTACGCCAGAGAGTTGGTGGTGTTGGTGTCTGTTCACACTGACTTCAAGTCCACCATGAATGACAACACACTGTCTTTACATTTAAGGCAGGCATTGGCCAGTGCCAGTGGGGCAGACGGAGTTGAGGGGGGAGGAGGTTGTTCCTTAAGAGCAGAAGAATATAGCCATCACCATAGCCAGTTGAGCCAGTCCAGACAGCCAGTCACACTAAAGAGGACACACTAGTATGGTGGGGAGGGAGGAGTTTCCTGTACCTGAACAGCATTGGATTAATGCTATTTTCATTTCAAAGGCTTGGCCAGGGCAGGACCACAGCATCGATTTGCAAATTGCAAGTCACACACCCACCTTTCCAGTTCCTGCCTGTATATCTCTACTGTTTCTGCAATCTAGATAGATGCAGTGAGTGCACTAAGGGTGTTTTCTGACATGACACTAACCACAGTTTAACCACACTTAAAACATTTCAAACTATGTACCAGGTACATAGTTGGTGCTATATATAACTAATTACTAATCACAGTACCAGTTCATGATTGGCTTATATCAAGAGTGGGGAGGAAACACTACCCCACAAACCAAATGAGGCTAGTACCTTTCCCTGCTGCACTGACAAATTAAATCCATCAACTCCTATTCCAGCATTCTTTCGCAGTGCACTATGTATGCTTTGCTTTACCTGCAATGCTTTACCACACTCATATCTCTGCATAAGAAAAATTATGCATTTAAAAAAATATATGTTTTGTAAAAATTATTTTAACTTCTTAAGTTGCCACTCATGAGTTTCATGTCATGTACAGATTGTACAGAAGAAAACTACAGAATGCAAGCAGAATGCATGTACAGAAAACTACAGAATGCAAACGGGGGACGTAAACCACCATGTCCTATTGGCTATGCATGACTTCAGACTTCATATACATGGATGGATGGATGGGATCCCGAGAGTGTTTTATAGGACTGGCCGGCACAAACTTTCCAGGTTGGGTGGAAAGCTTGCATATTCGCAGACAGCAACAGAAGTTGGTTGAATTAAAGATATCATTTGAACTACTTTGCTGCCATCTCTTACATTGGTATCATGATGGGACCACAACAGCACTAGATGGCAAGTTGGAAGGGAAACTTTCCCATAAATACTTTGCCATAAAAGTTGCAAATTATGAAAATAAAATAAGAGTAACTGAATTTCACTGAAACTCTCTGTAGCAGAGAGTTTCAGATTCACTGAAACTTGTGAATATGGTAGTGGTGTGGCTGGGTGTGCAGAGATAGTTGGGTGGAAAGCTTGCATATTCGCAGCCAGCAACAGAAGTTGGTTGAATTAAAGATATCATTTCTACTTTGCCTCCATCTCAGCCGGGGGGAAGGGGACGGGGATTGGGGGACTTATAGTTTCCTAACTCTTTG
>QEPC01004883.1:1584762-1609704 GCA_003113815.1 Sphenodon punctatus | reverse complement strand
TAGTTTGGAGGTCAATTTACGTTTACATAAAAGATCAATTTACCATTAAATAAAAACACCATTCCTTGAACTCCCACCCAGACCATGTGCATGTATGTATTTGAGAAGAATGGGCAGTGATTGCGGCACAGAGAGACAACACACCAGCAGTCAGCACAGCACACACATGTGCAGCAGCGCTGCATACTCCCTTCGCGGAACCGCGATAAACGCTTATGACTGTCTCTCATATATTAAATTGGTGGAAGGTGGAAAAAGGTCGCTGATTGTACGCGACAATGGTGATGATCGGAAAAAGCAATAAAGCCCATAAATACCACATCTGCAGATTCTTGTAGCAGCAAATGCAGAACCGCGGAGGTATCGGGCGGAATTCTGCGGAGTGCAATGTGGGATGCCGAGGTTTAGGAATGGAATTGCGGTGCAGTAAAAGCTCCTGCCGCATCACCTCTAGTCCCCACAGATAGTCCTGGTTCTTCTTTAAAAGCTGTGTAAGGGGTTTGGTTATTTCTGCATAATTGGGAATGTACTGGCAGTAATAATTTGTGCTACCTAAAAAATGTTGGAGGGGCTTGACTGCCTTGGGTGCTGGCCATTGTTTGATTGCATCAATCTTATGGGGGTCCATTTTGATCCCCTCAGAGCTTATAATAAAGCCCAGGAAGTCCACCGTTTTGAGGTGGAAGGCACACTTTTCCTGTTTACAATACAGTTTGTGTTGTCAGAGTCGTTGTAGTACTTGGCGTACGTGGTGCACATGTTGGGGAAGGGAGTAAATTAGAATGTCATCCAGATAGGCTATGACAAAAATGTCCAGGATATCTCGAAACATGTCATTAATAAAATGTTGAAATGTGGCCGGTGCGTTGGCTAAGCCAAACGGCATTATTAGGTACTCGAAGTACCCATAACGAGTGCGAAAGGTGGTCTTCCATTCATCCCCCTCTCTGACCTACACCAGATTATAGGGTCCTCAAAGATCTAATTTCGTGAAGACGTAGGCCCCTTGTAGGCGATTTAGCAGCTCCAGGATTAGGGGTAGGGGATAACAATTTTTTACCATGAGGGAATTTAACCCCTGATAGTTGATACAGGGTCGGAGCCCTCCATCCTTCTTAGGGAGGAAAAATATGGGAGTGCCAGCAGGTGAGGAGGAGTGCTGGATGAAGTCATTCTTCAAGCTCTCATCTAGGTATTGGCGAAGCGCACTTAGTTCTGGAGTAGACAACGTGTAGAGTCTGCCGAAACAAGGTTCTTTACTGGGAAGCAGGTCGATCAGACAATCATATGATCGGTGAGGTGGTAGTTCTGCCACCTGAACCTTACTCAATACATCTGCATAGTCCACATATTCTTTTGGGAGCTTAGATGCGTTGTCCAGGCTGCTTCCACATATTGTTTGGGGCTGTCTTTCAAGGCTCACGGGTCTCAAGCACATATGGGAACAATAGTCTGATGTAAAACGGACTTGCTTCCTTGTTCATAGAATAGAGGAGTTGTGTTGGCATAGCCATGGCAACCCTAACACCACAAGGAATAAAGGGGTGCATACTACATCAAAGACAATGTTTTCCTGGTGTACTCCAATGGCGCACGACAAAGGGGTAGTTTGTCGTGTGATGGGGCCCGAGATCAACGGGGACCCATCAATTGAGTGCACCGGCTCTGGATGAGTCTTGGCTTCTACATGGAAGGTCTGGGCCCAGACGAGACTGGAATCGATGAAGTTGCCAGACACCTCGGTATCCACGAGTGCCCATGCCACAAGCGATCGCTGAGGATCGATAGTCAGTGTGATGGGAATCCGGAGGTGGTTTTACGTTTAGGCAAGAGCCATGGGGATGTGCCTTACGGCTGAGAGGGCCCCTGTCCCTCCAGGCCCTTGAAGTTTCCCTGATCGCGCCGGGGCGATGACAGGGAAGGGCACTCGTGTACAAAATGGGAATGATCCCAACAGTAGTAGCATGCCCTAGCCTTCTTTCTTTGTTCCCTTTCCTCGGCTGTCAATGGGCCTCAAGAAGCACCCAATTGCATGGGTTCTGGGTCACTTCCTTTGGCTTCTTCCGTCGGTGATGTGCTGGACACTGGGGCTCTGGGGACAAAACTTCAACCTCGTGTCTCTTTTCTCGTCGCTTCTCTGCCAGTCAGTCATCGATTTGTAGAGCTACTGTGGCAATTCCCCCCTCCCCCATGTGTCGGGAAGGATGGTGTAGGCCAATTGGTCTTTGAGTTCATCACTTAGGCCTTTTCTGAACATCACCTTTAACACCTCATTGGGCCATTGCAGGTCAAGGGCCAATTGTTGAAACTGGGTGATATATTCCAAAAGCTGCTGTGTTTTGCCAGTGTTTCCCTGTGTTTTGGGTTTATAAATTATTTTTTTTAAGCTTGATGTGCATGTAGACTGTGTTTTCTTCCATCCGATGTTAACCCTGGGAACTCCTTGCTGCTGTGTTTTGCCAGTTTTTCCCTGTGTTTTGGGTTTATACATTATTTTTTTTAAGCTTGATGTGCATGTAGACTGTTTTCTTTCATTTGATGTTAACCCTGGGAACTCCTTGCTGCTGTGTTTTGCCAGTGTTTCCTTGTGTTTTGGGTTTATAAATTATTATTTTTAAGCTTGATGTGCATTTTCTTCCATCCGATGTTAACCCTGGGACCTCCTTGCTGCTGGGTTATGCCATGCCACTGGCCTACCGTCCCCCTGGCTTCGCCTACCATCCCCCTGGCTCCGCCCCTAGGTCCGCCGACCTGGCCTTACTGCCACAGTGCCCCTCCAACATCAAAACCCACCAGCCGCCCCTGGGTCCTAGCCCCTCCCCTTTGCATGCCTGGAGCCGTGAGGAATGCTGCACAGGCTCAGGCCACGCCCTCGCGTTCTGGGAGGTGGAGGGTTGAAGTTCCGGGTTGGCAGCATCCAGGTGGGTTACTTTGGCAACCAGTTGCTGTGCTAGGGCCTCTGATGTTGCGGCGTCTGGTGGCGGCAAATGCGGGGGCGGGACCCGCCATTGGGCACAGAGGGGAGAGCCCCACCGACGCAGAGCACTGCGAGGGCTGACAGATACGGCCACTGCATAAAGAAGATGAGCCGGTACCTTGGCCCTAAAATATTTTAGTGCTGGCCCCGCCAATCTACTGCCCTTTGATAGATAAAAGCTAACTATACCTTTAGAGGTAGTTCTGGCTTGATCCAAAGCGACCTTAACATGTGGTCGCTAGGAGGATGACCTGCAAAAGATTATCCCCAAATATTTCTATCATTTAATCTATTCTATCTTCTGTGACTCCATGCACCATTGATGCAGAACACTTAAAGAGCCTACTACTAAAACCTTTGTTTTGGATGTATTAACAGCCAGAAATTCCCTGCTACAGGAAAGATGGAAACTTGACATTAGTCCTCTGAGGCGAATCTGAGTTTGGGATAATATAATGGTATAATCTGCGTAAAGGAGAATTGGTATAGAAACCTCTCTTATTCTTGGTGGATGGAAAGCTGGATCCCTCAAGACCTCCACTACTCCATTAATATATAAATTAAACAATATAGGGGCCAGAAGACACCCTTGGCAGACACCTCTAGCAGTTGGCACTGGGCTGCTTAGCTGGGATTGGCTGTGCACCACATGTGAGCAACTACCAGCCACTATTGGTCATGCGTCCTCAGAACTGGCTGTGCACTGAGCATGCATGAGCCAGTATTGACTGCTATTAGCTGCTATTGGTTGAAAAAGCTTTTGTAAAGCTTATGCTGGGTGTGTGTGTGTGTAGCTGCACCTACACTGCCAATCCGTGTTGCTATTAAATGGCATAAACATTTCTGTCACAAGCTTGTCAGTGCACATGCCAGCTCATCTAAAAATGTTACAGATGTAAGCACCATGGAAGCATGACATTTTAAAACTGGGGCTGGGGGGGAACCACTGAATGTTAAGAAATGGTTGGGGTTCTGCAAGGCAGTGAAGGTCACTGTGCTTGGAATGTATGTGGGAGCAGAGTCGCCCATTTGTTGAGAGTAACTCTTATATTTTCTTATCTTTTGAAAATGATTTTTGTTTGCAATGAGCATGAGGGGTCATAACGCCATGGGCTGTTTGCCCAGGAAAGCCCAAATGGCTTTGGCTTTGGTCTGTGGGTGCTGTGGCTGCTTGGGGTATGGGGTCCAGAGAAGTTGGGGGGTGATGGATACCCTGGCCTTTGCTGAAGTTTGGGTGAGGTCTGATGTAGAGAGAGAACTGCCAGACCCATGCTCCGAGGCAGCCTATGTGCTCATAGGGTGGCACATGCACACAACTGAGTTCTATGTATGCACGATGGAGTGATGACAATGTGCAACCCTGCTCCAGTTCCAAATTCAGCAGAATGGGAAAATGGGACCCACGGACAAGATGTGAGAGTGAAATGCAAACAACATAATGTCTTTTCTGGACATTTGTGCACTGCCAGAAGTAGGGCAGTCACTAACAGAGGACGAACCTTCCCTACAGTTTTTTTTCTCATCACTGCCCTAATGACAGTAAGACGACACACGTGGGGCCACTGGGAGTGCCTCGATTGGATGGTGGAGATGAATCTCTTCGGGGAAACAAGTGACTCGGGATCCAGAGAATGGAGAAGTGCTGAGTGCCCTCGCGAGCAGGGATGTTTCCCACCCCAACTGTATGATAATGCAGAAGATGCTAGCATCTGCTCACCGCATGTTTTCCCCAAGAGGTGCATGTTTGACTGGGGGGGGTTTCAATCCGAGAGGGGTTTCCAACACCATGGAGGGCGAAAATCCAATAAAACTATGTGTTGCTACCTGCCTGTACATTGCTATGAGCCTTTTAGGGGCAGAGCAGGAGTTTGTGGCTGCCATGACAATCATGGGCCTATCCCAAAATAATATCAGGCCCGACGCACGAGACGGGACATATATTGGATTTGAGTTTTGCACCAAACTGGACACAGCGGTTCCGATTATTGGGGGTGTTGTTATAACACCGTTGTTGTGGTCAGATCATTACCTCCTGAAGGCCCAGATCCTGTCCCTTGTTGGGGTGGTGGACCAGTTAAGTTGGTCTGCCCCTGGAGAATGATGGATCTGACTGGTTTCCAGAACTCTCTGGAATATACCCACTGACACTGATGGCTGTTCTGTTGATGACTTGGTTGCCTTTTGGAACACCATTTTGACCATGGCCACTGACATGGTTGCACCCAGGCGTTCACTTCCACCGCTTCATCAGCACAGGTCGTATACAGAGGACCTGAGACAGTTGAAGCAGGAGGGCAGGTGGTTAGAGCGCAGGTGACGCTCGACTCACACTGAAGCCGACTGACTGTGGCATAGATCGTTTTTGACGGACTATGCTGTGGCTGTGAGGGCGGAGAAGGCTTTCTTACTTACCCACTTCCATAGTGTCTGCAAAGTCTTGTCCAGCATAGCTGTTCCAGGTGGTGAGGGGCCTGGTTAATCCAGCCTGTCTGCCAGGAAATGGAGTCATCCATAGCCTGCTGTGACATTTTTATTAATTACTTTGCAGACAAAATCGTTCGTATTCACAACGATTTGGGTGCTGCCATTTCAACTGCAGAGTCAGAGTTCGGAGTTATGGAAGCTCAGTCCTGGCCTGTTTATTTGGATTAGTTTCCATTGGTATCACCCACCGATGTGAGGGAGGTGCTTGGGGTGATGCTGGGCAACCAGTTGTGAATTAGATCCTTGCCTGTCCTGGCTGGTGAAAGCCAGCTGGGAGACATTGGGGCTGTTGTTGGCTGGGGTGGACAATGCCTCCCTATGGGAGGGGGCACTGACTCCCCAATCAGCTATCAGCCTGTCTCTAACCTTCTCTGTTTAGGGAAGGTTATTGAACGGGTAGTTGCCCATCAGCTTCAGGCTCATCTCAAAACTATTGGATTCCTGGACCCATTTCAGTCAGGTTTTCATCCTGGGTATGGCACGGAGACTGCACTTGTGCCTTTGGTCAACGATCTGCACCTTGAGATGGATGAGGGGAATTCTATCTTGTTGATTTTGTTAGTTCTTTCAGCGTTCTTTGATACAGTTGATCATGAGGTGTTGTTAACATGACTGCAGGACCTGGTAGGGGTGTGTGGGACCACTCTTGAGCAGTTCCGTTCTTTCTTGTCAGGAAAGTCCCAGCAGGTGGTGATGGGTGATTGCTCGTCATTTCCTTGGGACCTCCCCTGTGGTGTCCTGCAGGGTTTATTCTGCCTCCCCTCTTGTTCAATGTGTATATGAAGCCGCAGGATGAGGTCATTTAGAGGTTTGGGATGAGGTGTCATCAATATGGTGATGATACTCAGCTTTACCTCTCTTTTTCATCCGACCCAGGTCCCGCAGTCTCAGTGCTTACCCAATGCCTGGCTGCTGTCGGGGACTGGATGAGGGTGAGCTGACTGAGGCTGAATCATGACAGGACTGAAGTGATGATGGCTGGCTGGTCCTATGACTTTGAGGGGGTTGGAACACCAGACATCGATGGGATCCGGCCCCCTCTGGTTGATCAGGTTCACAGCCTTGGAGTGCTTCTGGATCCCTCACTACATCTGGACTGTCAGGTTGCGGTGGTGGCCAGGATCACTATTCACCAACTCCATCTGGTGAGAAGGCTATGGCCTTTACTTTCAGACTCAGATCTAGCCACTGTCATCCAAGCTTTCATCACCTCAAGGCTAGACTACTGCAACATGCTGTACGTGGGGCTGCCCTTGGTTCAGAGGTTGTAGTTGGTGCAGAATGTGGTGGCTCAGCTACTTTCACCAGGAGCACATTACACCTGTGCTCTGAGGCCTGCACTAGCTGCCTATAGTGTTCCGGGCACAATTAAAGGTGCTGGTTTTGACCTTTAAAGTCCTAAATAGTCTGGGTCCCATATATCTAAGAGACCGCCTGTCCTTCCATGTCCATCGCGGCCCCTACGGTCGGCCAGGGGCACTCTCTTGCAGGTTTAATCTGTTACCCTTGTCTGTAGGACAGGGGTGCGTAAGAGGGCGTTCTCAGTTGCTGCCCCAGTTTTATGGAATTCCCTTCCCGAGAGGTTTGCTTGAGCCTGAGCCTGAGCATCTTCCGGAGGCAGTGTAAATTTTTTTTTATTTGGAAGAGCATTTGGCAGGCAGGGATGAGGTGGGTTGGCTGGGTTATTGGGTAAGGTTGTGGGGAAGGTGGGAATTTTGACGGGGGGGGGGAGCGTTTTACTGTATGAATGTTTATTGTTGTTTCATTACTGTAAGCCACGCAAAGCCCTTGTGGTAAGGGCAGTATATAAATTTGAAAAATAAATAAATAAATAAATAAATAATGTAGGTATACAACATACAAAGACTGATTGCTTTTGATTTCAATTTTTACTTTCGCTTTCTACCATAGGCACTCAATAAAGTATATGATTTGCGTAATAAACTCACTGCACAGCAAAATGTTATTTCCAGCTGCCAAGTGCTGGCAGGCATAAGCCCAGGTATGAACCTCCGTGGGTGGGTGGGATTATTCGGGGCTGGACCGCCTCCCAGAGTCATATCCTGTGGTGTTGCTTCTTTTTTCATGGTTCACCGTGGCTGTGAGTCATGACAGCAGGCAAGATACTGGGAAGGCGGGGGGGATAGGCAGAGCAGGGTGAGGAAGAATGCCTGCCCGTGTATCAGGTTTGTCATATTAAAACTGTGAATGAGGGCTGAGTGGGGGCTGCCCACATGCACAAGGAATACAAGCAGCAGGCTGCCCATTTATTAGGCTCTACATGCTAAACATGTGAGTGAGGCTGCATGGACTGAACCCAGACTCGAGGGGGCTATCATGCCATTTAACACCTTTTATAAACACTAATTAGTGTGAGTGTAGCAACCACAGTTTAGTGATCATTACATCTCAGGTAGGGAGGAAATTGATGCAGTACTACTTCAGTTTACACTTTTTGTCTGAATGCTACTTAATTAAATTAAATCAAAAGTAGTTACTTCACTTTACACTGTTCATCTGAATGCTAGATGTGAAGGCTCAGGAAAAAAAATGGAAAAATTCAGGGGAAAATGGGGTTTTCCCATTTTTTCCGAGGCCTTTTTTTGTTTTGTTTTTTGAAAAATTGAAAATATTTGAAAAAAATTAAAAAACCTCATGAAATATGTTTTTTGAATGGTGAATAAAAAGAATTTCCAGATTCCATAATATATTTATTTTACTATAATGTTGATGGTTGCTTCTATTTTCAACTTTAATTTTTGCCTGTTTCTCATATACTGGCAAAACCTACGAGATGCTAGAGTTCAGCAGCTTGTAGCTCCATTTGTAACAAAAATTAAAAAAAATTTAAAGTAAAAATTAGTAAATTTGTCATTATTGTCTGAATAAAGTATACTTTTACATTTGATAAATATACCAAACATGATAATTTCATGAGCAAACAAAGTTATACACAATACATTTTATGTTCTTAAAGTAGCAAAGTGAATTTAGATCTGAAAAGGGTGCTAAGAAAATAAGTTTTGCATATATTTCAATTTCCCCCAAAATTTCAGTTTTTTCAACAACAAAAAACCCCCCGTTTTTTCCATGGCTTCAAAATTTCCAGAAATGTTACATCTCTACACGTTACTTTGGTTTTCCTCTGTTCATCAGAACGTGGCCTAACTGGTGAAAAGAGGTATGAGCTTTCATAGGCTATAATAGCCGTCTTTGTTAGATGCTGATGTTCATGACTCCTTTCACTAGTTAGTCTCTAAAGTGCTATTCTGCCTCTTCTTCTGCTTGACTCCAATCTAACACAGCTGCCATCTCTTGAAACGTTTAAAAATCAGGAATGCAGGATCCGTTATCATGAAATTGCTAATCTGATTAATCTGAAGGTTCTATTTTGTGTGTTCCCATCTGGAAAAAACCCCCAACATTTAGGACAAGTTTTTCAAGCTATGCAGGCACCTTAGCTATTTTTTTTAAAAAGATCTTCTTAGCTGTTTTCTTGGAAGATTTGTGACAGATTTCTCTACACTGCTTTAGATACATGAACCTAACTCCACTGAGATGTGACAGGGTGCTAGGTGCTTTATGTGCTTTGCCTGCTCTGGTTCTGAATCTAGCATTCCTCCAAGCATGGTATTCTCTGTTACACCCTGGGGTATACTTAGTTTCTACATCTATGGGTTGTTTATTAAAGTGACTTTGTGTCTGTATCAGATTCCCCCAGCCACCCTCCCAAACTTGCTGTTCCCCTTCTTGACAAGGTGTATAGCAGCTTACTTCAGACCTCAGTCTTCCTAATCCAGGTTCTTCATCTGCCCAAGTTTAAGTAGTCTAGCTTCCTATAAGAGCATCTTCTTTCCTCTCTTTCAAGTTTCTTTTCCCAGTCTCCTATATCCAAGGTGGCTTGCAGGCCCAGCTTTCCTGTTGCTGGGATTGTGTGGGTGACCAATCAACTGTAGCACCCACAGACCTTTCCACAGCAGCCAGGCCAGCACTTCCCTCCACTAGTGCTGCAAAGCAGCCTACTCTGCTCTCCTAGGTTTATTAACTTACTTATATGTTAGTCTATACTATCAGCTCCCTGAACTTGGGGTGGAAACAGAAATGCATGTAATTCCACTCTAATATTTCTTATGCATGTTTCAGGGCTGTATTGGCACCCTATGCAGCCCTGCAACATGCATAAGAAACGTTAAAGTGGAGTTAAAGTGCATGTCTGTTGTCACCCTTGGTTCCAGGGGGTTTCAGTATGGGCTCTCATACTCCTGGAGCCCCTGAATTGGAAAAAATTATAGGTGGAAATGTAAAAATGGGATAGTATAAATTGTGCAGATGTGAGTCTCTTCTCCTTTCTTGAAATAGAAATTAAATAGTTAACAATGTTGGTACTTCAACCTGTCATCACTGGGCTTTTGAGATAACACCTCACCCAGATAACTGAAGTAGTTCACATAGATATGTGTCAACTACATTTTGTTCACATTTTTTTTAGGGTTTTCTCTGCAAGCATTAAAAGCTAGAAACTTCACATTTTTGTAAATGGTATCTGAGATTCTGGCTGCAATCCTGAAGTTATTGAAGTCAGTGGGAGCATGCACATGTTATCTGGGGTGTGCGTGTGAGAAACTTCTATGAGGGCAATCACGACTCTATTGTCACTGGAATTAGCCCATGTAGGATGTGCTATTCCACTTTTCTCCTGTGAAAACAAGTGAAAATACCCATGATTGTAAGAGCTACATCTGGGGACCCGGTCATGCATGAGTGTTTTAGAAAGGTGTAATAGCACATTCCTATGTGCACTAATTTCTGTGACAATACAGCCACGATTACCTTTATGGAAGTTTCCTTCCCCCTCCCAAGTAATGTGTGCAAGTGCCCAATAGTGAAACTCCTATTGATTTTAATGGGGGAGGAGTAAGGCTGCAATCCTAAAAATATTTATAAGCATATAGTTCCACTTTGTAGAAGTCACAAAAGACTCTTAAGCTAGGCAGACATGGGATAAAGGGGAAGGTCCTTTAATTGATCAGTAACCCCTAAAAAGGAAGGAGACAAAGAGTAGGAATAAATGGGCCATTTTGACAATGGAGAGAAGTAAACAGTGGTGTGCCTACAGGTTTGTACTGGGACCAGTCCATTTAACATATTGATTAATCATCTAGAAAAGGGGAGGACAGTGAGGTGGCAAAATCTGCAGAAGATACAAAATTATTCAAGATAGTTAAGCCTAAGGCAGACTTCAAAGCATTACAGAAGGACCTCACAAACAAAACTGAGCAATAAAATGGCAGATGAAATTCAATATTGATAAGTGTAAAGTAATGCACATTAGAAAAAAATAATCCTAAATACATATACAGTGTTGGGTTCTAAATTAACCATCATCACACAGGAAAAGGATCTTGGAGTCACTGTGGGTAGTTCACAGAAAGCATCAGCTCAACGCACAGAAGTAATTAACAAAAGTGAACAGGATGTTAGGAACCATTGGGAAAGGGATAAAAAATAAAATGAAAAGTATCATAATGCCATTATATAAATCCATGGTACATCCACTCCTTAAATGATGTGTGCAGTTCTGGTCATCCCCCATCTCAAAAAGGATACAGTAGAACTGGAAAATGCCTCCTCATATATACCTGCCCTACATTTGCTCAGTTTATATATTTCTGACTGGCTATGCTACATGACTGAGGAAGGGCCCTGTGTTTGCTTATTTCCACCAAGCTTGCTTATTTCCACCAACAAGTTGGTCCAATAAAAGATATCATTCAAACCACTTTGTCTTCTTTGCGAGGAGAGGCTCAAAAGATAAGGACACTTCATCTTAGAGACAACTTAAATTGACCATTGAGATTTATAAAATAATGAGTGGTGCAGAGAAAGTAAATAGAGAGCTGTTATTTACCCTCTCATAATACTAAAACTAAGGGACACCCAATGAAATTAACTGGCAGCAGTTAATGGAAATACTTTTTTCATACAGTGAACAGTTATTCTAAGGAACATATTGCTGTGGGATTTTGTGAAGGCCAGTAGTATAACAGAGGGAGAGGATAGATCTTTCAGTGTCTGTTGCAAATCAGGGGAGAAAATGTTTGACTACTGAGAACTGAAACTGAACAACAGGGAATGATTCACCTGTGTGTGCACTTCCTCTGAAGTCACTGATGAAAACAGGATACTGGGTTAAATGGACCATTGGTCTGACTCAGTTCTTATATCCTTGTGATTTCTAGACTAATATATCTATACAGGCGTTGCTTCAGTGAATGGACTTGTGTACCTGTTGTTTCTGTAGCCTGCAGTCTGTATAGCACTGTGTTTTTACAAATGATTACTAAGGTTGCAATCCTGAAACTATTTGAGAGCTCTCACTGATTTAAGCTTGCAGTCCAAATTTCTAAATGTGTTTGATGATTTTAGGTGTCTTGGTATTTGGGATGTGTTACTCCGAGTCCAGACTACTTAGACAGACCTGATTTTTTCAGAGGGTGAATGCTCAGCTGTTTTGGGAGGGGGCGAGTATTAGTTCTCTTCAACATGTCATGTTGGATCACGGAAATGGCCAGCTGTCTCTGATAGAGACAAAGTAGTTCAAGCTTTTAGGCCACACAGGGTCCTTCCTTAGGGACAGCATACAAGCATGCACAAATCTTTTAATGGATAAAATAAATAAAAAACTCCCACCAGTAGAAATTGGTCCAATAGAAGTGATCGTCTGAACTCTCTTCTCCATCTCTTACATTTAGGAGCAACCCAGTAATTTTTGCCCAGAGGTTTAAGTAATCTACCTGCCTATAAGAGCATCCTTTTCCTCTCACGTTTCTTTTCCGAGTCTCCTGTATCTAAGGTGGTTTGCAGACCCAGCAACACAGCATCCTCACTCTTTTCTATTCACTAGTCCTTCACTTTTTAAAAATGGGCAAAGGGGTACCTGTGTGTTGCCCTGCAGGTGTGTGCACTAGCAACACCCATTGCCATGCCTGGCTGCCCTTTGCCTCGCATGGCTGCCAGGCCCCGGGCACTAGACGTGAGACTCGTCTTGTGGTTTTGCTGGCGCGGAAGGCTGTTGGGTACCTCATGCTAGATACGTCCCTCCCGTGCCACGCCCGGCCAGTTGGATCTCGGTGTGCGGGTGGGTACTTAGCCGTGCCCAGGGCCATGTAGGGCACCTCTTCCTATTCATGGCTGAGTCCGAGCCAGTACCACATTGATCAATCGGCGGCGCTGGAGCCTGGGGACTCTGCGCGCCTTAATGGGATTAGCGGGCGGATCCGAGCCGGCTGGGTGGGGTGGCCAGACAGGCTGAGGGGCGGCTCCTCTCCGACACAGGGACAGACTGGGAGCGGAGCTGGTTTGAATGGGGCTGGGCAGCCGGGTGGCTGCGGTAGGGGGAGCGGCTCGGTGAGGCCTGTGCGCCGGAAGTGAGCGGTCGAGGGGGGAGCCCGGAGTTGCTCGGAGCGGCGACGGGGGGCTGAGTCAGTGACTGAGGAGAGGAAGAAGGCGGTCGGGCGGGGAGAGGCGTTTAGCGAGCCGCTGCAGCCGCCGCCGCCGCCGCCGGACAGGGACGTGCTGCTGTGGCTCTTAGGCGGGGGCGGCTCCGCACTGAAGGGGAAGGGAAGCGCCTGTGATTGAACTGCAGGCAGCGCGCTGCTTAACCCAGCCAGCAGCCACCAGTAGCTGGGGCGGCGGCACGAGAAGGAGCCGGCTGGCCTCTACGAGCAGCAGCAGGCGAAGCCGGAGGGAAGCCGCCACGGTGAGTACCCAGCACCTTGCTCGGAAAAGGGGACCCCTTCCTTCTCCCTCCATTTTACTTTCCATGGGCGCCACAGTTTCCCCCCCCCCATCAGCCAGGCTGGGGCGGGCGGTTTCCCCCACCCCCCCTGCTGCGCTTCTGTCCTGGCGGTGGGGGATGGGGCAGGTTTTCCTGGGGCTTGGTAAAGGAAATCTGTTGACACGAAAAGGTTGCTGGTTCCTTCCAGAGAAAGACAAGGGGTGTGAGGGGTGTCTCGTCTCATTGTCCCCGCTTCTGGGCGAGGGATCCACTAAGCTTCCAGCCTGGCTGATTTTGAAGATGGTTAGATGGAGGAGAGAGTGGGCGATCTTCCCTGGGGAGGGGAATAATACATTGGCTACCACAGTGAAGAGCCTCTTTGAAATATGTGCAAAGCTGGATCCGTGTGGGGAAGGGCCTATTCGTTTTGAATTTTGGGGTGGTGGCAGAGACAGGAAATCTGGATCCCCATCTCTTCACACCCTTGCTGGAGGAGGAGGAGGGCATGTCAGGAATGCTCGGGCTACCACGCAGGCAAAGAGAAGGGGCTGGACTTCCAAAGACACATTATCATCTTATATATCGGTGTATTTCTGTTCAAGGCTACACTTCCACTCCCCACACACCCCTTTCCTTCTTAAATCAATTCATAACAAGGGATGTAGAGGGAGGGTCTTGGCTATTTTACTTACTGGGATCCCCTCCCTTCATTTGAACAGTTTTTTTGAGGTTAGCAGTGCACACAAAAATCAGAGCTGTAGCAATAATAAAATAATGCAATGAATTTTGTTGAAGTACAGGGATTTTTCAGAATAATCTAGTACTGTGAAAGGAGACTGTTCAAACTCTGGCATTAAGACCATGTCAGCTTTAGTGGGTATCCACCCTCAGGAGCTGGACACAATCTAGCTCTTCTGTATCCCAATGTGTGTGGCATAATTAAAAAAGCTAAGATGAATTAAAGCTGCTGTAAGTGCAAAGGGCAAGCACAAATTCTGATTGCTGTTACTGTTTTTAAAATTATGTATTTCCCTTAAAATGTAGCTGTGTATCTGTTCAGAGAGCTGAGGGGCTGAACCTCCCATTCAAGGCTGATGTCTGCATTGGTTTTCATTAAAATGAAGAGCATTTTCTAGTGCACAGAAAAAATCATTAGGGGGACAGGGGAGTGTCTGTATACAAGAATGTATACTGAATCTTAGAATAGCAATATTTCACTTCCCATTGGTATCCAGTTTCCATATGTTTTCTTCATGGTTAAAAATTTCAAATTAGGTGTTATTTCTGTTGACCTGCTATTACATTGTGTGGCAGCAAACAACTTCACCTTTTTTGAAATCTGTGTAATCCTCAGCAGTAGTGATGAGCCTGGTTGTGGGTACCTGGAAGGATGGAACAATAGGATAAATATACCAAAATGCATATGCTGCTTATGTGGAAAAGCTACTGAAGCCTCTGTAAACTTAGTTGCAAGGTTTCCTAAAACCAGTATCTTACAATCCTGGCTTGTTTTTTGTGATTTTTAGAACCATAAAATAACCACAAATCTGGTCACAGCAGAATGACTACTTTTTCTGAAAGAAATGCCATCATCTTGAAGTCTTGAGAAAGTATGTTTGTTGTATAGGTCTCAAATGTAACAGATGGAGATATCAGACAATCTGTTTTATTGACCCAACTTCTGCTGATGAGAATATGAAAGTTTTAGTCTGCACAGTGGCCTTCTTCAGTCATGTGAAAAGTCAGAACTATAGACTGAACAAATTCAATATACACATGTGCATGTTGTGTGTGTGTGTGTATGTATGAAAGCAGTCACTTGGGAGGGTGCTGTTAGAAGTCGCTGGCATTTCAAACATTTAAATATAATGAGAAGAAACCATCATACAGTGTACTTTAAAATACGAATGTACATATTAGTGTTATATCTATAGTGCTTATAAAAAAGACCAAAAGTATTTCCTTTACACTTTTAAGGCAAAGTCCTATGTATAGGAGTACTTGCTAAGGACCAGTTCTTAGTTTTTGTACCACTGTCTTCTCTGTTGTTCTAATTGGTTTTCTAAGTTTCAGCTAGTAGTAACAAGGGGAAGAGAACTGTGGGTTCAGCCACATGAGATGCCTTGGCAGGCCTACCATGCTTTTGGCAGCCTTAACCCAATCTGGGCAGCTGTACCACACAATGCAGTGTGTTGTGTGGCCGGAAGCCCCCTGCTATGTGGCGGGGTGAGCAGATGACTGCTACGCAATGTGACCTCTGAAAAAGGCCAAGGACATGTTGTGTAGCAGCATTACCAAAAATGGGGTAAAGGTGCCCAAGACATGGTAGCCTGTGTGCCCAGACCCATTCTGTCCTACTGTGTGGCAAGCTCTGTGGCAGGCACTGTTGCCCATGGCCATGTCATGGTTGGGGGTGGGATTTTGGTTGGACTGGGGAAGGAAGCAGGGCAGGGCCAGGCACCCGTTCGTGTGGTTGGCGTCTTGGCCCGTGGCAGTAGATCTGATAGCAACCTGCCTGCCCTGGCACTGTCTGCACAGCTGCCCGCACTGGGTGCATAGTATGGTGGCTGTGCTTGCCAACCATCGGGATTGGACCTTCTGCAGCTCCTGTGGCAGCACCCTGTGTCTGTCTCATTCATACTCTGATCCTCAAATTGTTCTGTCCCGTTTAGTTCAATGGGCTTGTTCTGTTTTAGTACTTTGAGGATCAGGAAGTCAGGTTTAAATCATTTTAATTACTTTTTTTTAAAAACATTTTTATTCCACCCTTCTCCAAGGACTCTGGGTGGCTTACATCATAAGGGATATAAAATACAAATACATTTAAAATCCCTTAAAACCCACATCATCACAACCATCCCACCCTACCCTTTATCCCCACTTGTCACCCACCAATCCTCCTCCCCAAACCTATCTACCCAAGCCCACCCTATTCCTGCTTGCCAAATGCCTGGCCAAACAAAAAGGTCTTGCATCTCTGGAAGATGAACATGCTCGGACTTAGGCAGACCTCCAAGGGGAGGGGAATTCCATAATCGTGGGGCAGCAACTGAGAGTGCCTCCCTGTGCGCCCTCATTGTAGCGAATTTCATGGGTAGTTAGCCCTCGCATGAGGGCGCCCCCGGCCGAGGCCACAACGGTACATAGGGGAAGAGATGGTCTTTCAGATACCTGGGGTCCAAGCTGTTTAGGGCTTTATAGGTTAAAACCAGCACCTTGAATTGTGCCCAGAAGACTATTTAAGGAAATAATAATTTAAGATGAAGTGTTCCTACTATCCATGCTTATCTAGAGTTGTCAGTAGATGTCAGTGCTAAGAAACAAAATACATTCAAGAAGGCAATAATGTTGATTCTTAGGCTTGGTTTCTAGAATGGTGTGGGGAACCTTTTCCCTCCCAGCAGCCACTTTGAAAATTAGTACAAAATCTGAGGGTCACAGAGAAGTTGGGGGGGAGGAGGGGAGTGCATAAAGGGTGTGCTTAGGCAGAGGAAGGTCTAGATCACAGATTATCCTTGGGTTCATGCCCTCATTCCTGTTCCTTTCCCCTGAACTTAGTTTTAAATTGCTTTGGGGCTAGAACAAAGAACCGGAAAAGGGCCATATAAAAACTAGCCATGAGTTGCACTTGGCCTCTGGGCCTGAGGTTCCTCCACCTCTGTTCTAGAACATTCAATATGCATATCGAATAGAAAATTCAATATGTAAACTATGCTTTTTGAAAAAATGCATAATTTTGTCTTGAGACTATTAGCAGAGGCCTTGTGCTAGCATAAAAATTTCCAGGGCAGTAGTGCATTTGTTTAGGAGCTCTATTTTCTAAAGATGACAGTAAACCCCCCTGTTTTTTTAAAAGAGCTACGCTGTTCTTAACTATTTACATATTTAATAAGTACCAAATCCCTGGAATACACAGCCTGTAAAGTCAATTCAACACTATTTTGTTGGCATAATGTACTATGAAGGTGTTGCTAAGGAACATGACAGACCTGTCTGATTCCACACTGTTTGCAGTTTGATCCCCCTGTGTCAATCTGTCTTGACTGTCCATCCCTGATCAGATGGAAGGCTGCTATATAGTGTGATACTACCTTTGCCAGTTAGCTCAACTTCCACTACAGTTTTTGATAAGATGCCCCATGTGGTTCATGAAAGTTTGAGGAAATATCTTGATTGCATTTTGCTTCCTGTGGCAGCGTGTTTTAATTACCCTGTTTTTGTCCTCAGATGATCTTATCCGGATTTTTGCTGGTAACTCTCTTTTCTAAGCCATAAAAACTTTCTCCTCTCCCTTTTGAAATATAGACTGGAGTTGGTTCTGAATTTGTTAATATTTACCATATTTCAGTACTCCGATTTAGATTTTGAAAAGTATGTGTTTATATATTTTTCTGCCTCCTTTGATTAAGAGGTTATTAAACAGGGTCACAGTCATAAGTCTTAACTTGCTAAAGGTGTGTTTAAAAATGTGAACTAAGAACTGCTGAATCATTATTCAATTTGTGTCACATTCCTTAAGTTTTTACTTGTAGGTCTTTTAGCTTAATGTAAAATGAAGCTGTGGTCTAGCCCCTATGGGCTAGGACTCCTCTAGATCTGTCCCGGGCAATCCGGGTGGGTATTTGCTCTAGGGAGAGTGTCCCTGCGGGTTATGGGGGACACTGGGGACAGTCACCCTAAGACTGCTTCTTTCAGGGGCCTCTACTCTCCCTGTACTGCTAACTACAATAAGGTACCTGTTCTCCTCCGGCAGATGGGATGCTGTTCCTCACAAGAAGGGCTCGCTCTGGAGGCTATGTATATCTGGGTTCTGCTGGCTGATGTTGCAGCTCCAGCAGCTATCTTGCAAACCCTGAGGCAGGGTGGTGGGAGGTCTCTGGAGAGTCCCAGAATGTGCTCTCTTGCTCAGTTGGTCCACCCCGTCTCATTTGTTCTGGGGCTTAGGACGGCTTCAGGGGACTGTGGCTCTGCCTCCCCGGGGCAGGGGGATGCCCTGGCCAATCCTACTGGTGTCTCAGGGTCCTGACGTCATCAGGGAATGCACACGGCGGCTCGGCCCATGGATCAGTGTCTTCCAGCCAGCGCAGCAACGGGGAATCGGACCGGCAGGGTTCGGGTCCTCACAGAAGGCCATAAAAATTGCCATGTAAATAGGCTATTAGCAAATTTAGGTAGACTGACTTAGCAGGAGACCATAACTATTGTGGTGTAAGTTTGTTTAGTACAAGAATGCACATAGATAGGAGCCACTCTAAGATGTTTTATTCACTGTTTAACATTATGTTTCAATATGCCCCGGAGTCTAAATGAGAATGGGGCCCTATTATTCTGTGCAATGTGTAAACCTAATCAATACATCTCTGGGAGAGAGAGAGAGATACTTTGTTTCCAAATATTTTAGATATTTTTACAGTTGAATTAAAAGTATAAAAGGAGTGAAATGGCTGAACACAGAATTATGAAACTATTGTATGTAAAATGGCATGGTATGGATGATATCTCTGTGCTCAGCTAGAAAGAAAGGAAATATAACACATAGGGAGTTCAATATATGGTTAAGAAACATCCTGGGAAAATTTTTACACTTCATGAAAAAAATCAAGAGGAGACAATTAGGCCCCAATTCTGCAGAGACATATTACACACACACAGCAGCTTGGGGGCCCTATTATTTATTTATATTAGATTTATTTAATTATTTTAGATTTTTTAAAAATTGAATTAAGAGTATAAAAGGAGTGAAATGACTGAGTACAGAAATATATATATAAAAAATAATAGGTTCCCCAATCTGCTATGTGTGCGTCCACATGCTAAAGTGTGGAACATACAAAAGTCTTTGCAGAATCGGGGCCTAATGTCTCCTTGTCTTTTTTTAATTTTTTATGAGGTGTAAAAACTTTCCCCATGATGTTTCTTAACCATATATTGATTAAATTCATTTAATAATAAGTTTTTAAATATTTAAAAGGCTAATCACCTTGCAGCGGACAGTGTACATATTTTAATGGCAGTTTTAAAAAAAATACATGGGGATTTTGTATGCCAAGATGAGAGGAAGACATGCTGGTGGTAATTAAGAAGTATAGTTTTGATTATTAAAAGATCTATTATATTTTGAATTTATGGTTGGCTTACCCACTGCCTGCATCCTATTGTGTATACTTCAGCTTTTCATTTCGGTTCCCAATGAATGTGTATAGACTCTAGTAATGTTATACTTGGTGTGTGTGGGTGGGTGGGTGGTGGGAACAATTCCCCCCCATGCAGTTGGGATTTACAAATAGTGTATCCCTTCTGCCTCTTCAGACTTAATCCTGGTCTCAGGAGAGTCTATAACATCCTACTAAGGGTGCAGCCACACGATGCACTTACCGTGCCTTGGCCAGCCTTACCCCATGTGGTGCAGTGCATTGTGTGCCTGGTGGCTGCCAGATGTTTCCTCCCCTGCTGCAGGTCAGGCAGCTGGCTGCTACACACTGCATCCTTGGAAAAAACGGAGGATGCAGCACGTAGCAGCCTTACCCAGAGTGGCGTAAGGCTGCCCAAGGTGCGACCTCTTGTGTGCCCAGCCCCCGTCTGCCCTGCTGTGCAGCGAGGTCTGCCGTGGGGCACTGAGCAGCGGGCACTAGCTCCAGTCCTGCGCAGCCACATCACAGCCAGGGGCGGGACAGTCGGTGGGGCAGAGCTGGCTGACTGCCTGCTTGTGTGGCCAGCACTTTGACTGGCTGAACCATTGGGGGGAGGGAGGGGCAACCGTCTGTCTGCTCCCTACGCTGGCCCCGTCATGTGGCGGCAGCAGTTGCCTGCACGCAGGGTTCGAGCCCTCTGAAGCTAGTGTGGAGGCATCCTAAATGTGGCCAGACTCCTTCGCCTCCCCTTGAAGGTCTCTCAGTTCTCCCTGAACTCCATAAACCTTCAGCACGCTGGCTTCCAATACTCTGGTGCAGGATTCTTCAAAGGACAGCCCTCTCTGGGTTCTGTAATCCACCAATTTTCATAGTACAGTTTTTCATAGCCCCTCCCAGGTGTTTATTCACCGGTTGTGTGCCTGGCCTGTTTTTGAGAACTCTGCCCTGATGCTGGATCCATCTGCTGTTGCTATTGAGACAGGAAGTCTCCAATCTAACTTCCTATAGAATGCATGCTTTCACCCAGTGTGAAAAAAAGACATGCACTTAACACCACTTTAACACAGCTTGAACATTTCTTATGCATGTTGCAGGCTGCATTGGCACCTTACGCAGCCCTGCAACAATCATAAGAAATGTTAAAGTGAAGTTAAGGTGTATGCCTGTTTTCACCTCCAGTCGTACTCTGGGGCTACAACTCCTAGCTCTAAGACCTGGGTCTTAAAAGGTGTATTAGGACATGCATGTATCCAAGGACCAGTGTTCTGTGCCATTCATTCATTCAATCACATTTTAATGCCACCCTTCCCATAGGCTCAGGGCAGCTCACCATCTATAAAAACAATAAAATATAAAAAGCAAGCTCCCAAAACATCCCACAACCCTCCATAATACCCACCCAGTGCAGACCTTGGAGCACTGATGTAATGTGCTTGTGACGACTTGTAGCTGAAAGTAGCCGACCTGCCACATTCTGCACCAGCTGCAGCTTCTGAGCAGTCAAGGGCAGCCCCACATAGAGCTCATTTAGCCTTGAGGTAATGAAAACATGGATGACAGTGGTCAGTTCTGAGTCTGAAAGAAAAGGCCTTAGCCTCCTCACCAGATGGAGTTAGTGAAAAACACTTCTGCCCACTGCTACCACCTGACAATCCAGTCACAGTGAGGGACCAGAAAGCACTCCAAGGCTACGAACCTGAGTGACCAGAGGGGGTAGGGATCCCATCAGTGACAGGTGTTCCGAATTACCTCCAAGTCACAAGACCAGCTAATCATCATCACTTCAGTCTTGTGTAAGATTCAGCTTCAGTCAGCTCACCCTCATTCAGTCCCTGACAGCAGCCAGGCATCGGGTAAGCGACTGCGGGACCTGGGTCGGATTGAAAAAAAGAGCTGAGTGTCATCATAACCTGGCACTGTGGAAACCAAAGGTTTTGCTAATATAAATGGATTGTCTGCTCATGTAGAATAAATGTTTCCTCTGTTTTGAAGTACGGGGAATGGGCACATTGAGGTATTTGAATTACTATTCTGCACTCTATCTAGTAAGCCTTGTTGTCTTTTTGTAGCATGTAGGAGACATAGATAAACACATTAGTAATATTAAAAAAAATCTGTGGTCTCGCCCACTACAGTGAAAGTGATTTATTATATTGTAAGCCCCCCATCATATTAAAACTTGATTTTTTCCAATTATTTAATGCGGCAGAGGAATCTGTGGTGTGTGGGAGAACGGCAGCTGGTGGCTGGTCCTGCCGCACCGCTGCCCGCTGGTTTTGCAGACTGGCGACCTGAGCTGAGGGCTGTGAGGGACTTCCTCGGTGTAGAACTATTTGATAACGAGCCCCAGGTGCCCTGCAGCGCTGGTGAATGCCCAAGGGAATCCCGTGACATCACTTCTGCCAGGGAGTCTTCTAGTTTCTACGCGCCGCCTGCGGCCACGCACCAAAGGGTGTCGCACAGAAGTGTGTCGTGCGCAAGGGCACGTCGAAGGGCGTGCGGCCTTAGGTGCCGGCGGGGCAACGGGGGCCCATGCTGACTGACTCTTGTGCCCTGAGCTCTAATCGTGCCCCCTGGCTGGTACGGCCGGTCTGTTCCCCGGACTATCAATTTTCTCCTGAGAGCTTTTTTCCCTCTGGGGTGTGGTAGCAGATCATCTGGGATGTCTCGCAAAAGAGGCAGGCCAGGAACTATTGACCATCTAGATCAGACAGTTGCTTCTAAACAGCTCAGACTGGATGCCTTTTTGACCAACTCGGCCCCAGTGTAGAGGGACACTCAGGAGCGGCCAGGGGGTGGTGACATGGGTGTTGATTATGTTTTTTACGGCTGGTGTCCACTGTGGGTCTCCTAATTTTCTTGGTGAAGCTGATTCTACTGGGCACTCAGCCAAATCTATTTTTTCTGATACAACCCCCTATGATATTTTGGCCAGTCAGTGCTATTTAATTGGTGATCTGATTAAGAAAGTGATCTCTCAGCTTGCGGGTATGACAACCATTCTTGAGCAACAAAAAGAACAGATCAAATTGCTTACTGATCACTCTATTAATGTTAATAACAGACTTGATTTTTTTCACCATGGTAGGGCTCAATTAGTTAATAATCCCGCTGGCCCTGCTAACAAGGCTGGTCCTTTTTTTCCTTGTAATCCAGCCCCGGTTAGTTCTTGTACATCTGACCCTCCTCCGAATACCAAATTTTGTGATATGGCTGAAGGGGAAAGGGAGAGAGCTGACAACTCCAGTACTTCTAAAGTTAATATCAATTAAAAAGGCTGTGGCTTTTAGGACAGCCCATCCCCAGTGGATATCTCCCTTATTGTCTTTCTAAAAAATCAATTCAGACCCATTTAAATGAACTTTTAGGTCTGAGTGTGTCTTTGTGGCAAATATTGTGATTTCAGAAGCTTTCTTCCCGTGGTAAGCAAACGAGGATGATAGTTAATTTTAAGAACCCAGGCCTTGTTGGGAATATTTTCCAGGCCTCTGATCTCTTGAGTTCGTGGGGGGTTCATGCAAGTGAAGTTATTTTTTTCCCCAGACCCCATATCCTTACTTCCAAACCCTGTAAGGTGAGGAATTGCAGGGGTCGAGTGTGACAAAGCTGGGTTGGAATCTACTTGTGCAGAGCAATCTCAACCTCCAGGATTAGACCCTAGTATTGCACAGTTAGTAACTCAAGGAAAACTCAGAGAGAGGCCCGCCCAATTGACCAGTGACTTTTAGATATAGTGCTTGATTGTGCCCCCTTGTCGGAGGATAACAGAGCACCCAGGATGCCAGTAGGGGGCTCCACGTTGGGATATGTCCCAGAGGCAATGGAGTTAGAACCGCAGCTAGCGTCGGATGATTTAGTGCCCCCTCAATCGAGCCCAGCTAATACAGTTCCCGATGGCGATGTGACTGCTCTAGTTTCGTTGATGCCTATTTCCATTGGTTCCTCCCAAGGCTCGGGTACTGATGTAATACCTGAAGTTGCGCCCCCATTGATAGCTGGGGCTGGGCTGCGTAAGACTATTTGCAGCCTTATACAGGGTATTAATCCCAACCCCAAAGGGGCGACTAAGGCTAGGGATCCCCCTTGTAGTTGAGGTACAGCTGGGCATGATCNGGAAGTTGCGCCCCCATTGATAGCTGGGGCTGGGCTGCGTAAGACTATTTGCAGCCTTATACAGGGTATTAATCCCAACCCCAAAGGGGCGACTAAGGCTAGGGATCCCCCTTGTAGTTGAGGTACAGCTGGGCATGATCTGGGTTTTCTGTCCATATGCTCTTGGAATATTGCAGGATGGGGATCTCGCGATAAAGGTGCTTCCTTTTTTGTGTATTTGAGAGGGTTTCATATCCTTGTTCTCCAAGAAATGTGGAGTAAGGAACCCTTGGTGTTCCTGGGATTTAAGTCTTATCGATATGTCGGCAGTTTCTTTTCAGACTAGAGGAAGACCTAGCAGTGGGGTGGGGTGCCTCATTTTGGAAGAACTGGTTTGTGAGCTTATCCACCATTTCAATTGTCCCCCAGTAGTGGTAGGGATAGTCCTTAAGGTAGGGACTCTACAGCTTATCTGGTTTTCGGTATATATTCCCCCAATAAATGCTTGCTGTTTTGAGCTGCCGCTTTGGTCTCATTTGGAATGCTTAGTTGATAAATTGACAGCTACTTACACAGCAGCAAAATTTATTTTGGCTGGACATCTTAATGCTCGTCTTGGCCCCAATAATGATGTTCTTTCCCAGGCGAGTCATGTTGAGATTAGACATAATGTCCCTGGCCTATTTAGTAGACACTCTAAGGATCTTATGGTGAATGCCTCTGGCATTACCTTAGCCAATCTTTTGGTGCAAACCGATTTGGCAGTTCTCAATGGTTCTACCACTGATGATTCGGAAGGGGAGTTCACATTTATTGCCCACCAGGGCTCTAGTGTGGTCAATCTTGGCATAGTAATCCCTAGCTTGAGACCCCATCTCAACCAGTTCCGAGTGGTTGAGATGGGGTTCCGAGTGAATGTTCTGTGGGGATCATCTCCCTCTGGTTATTAATCTTAACATAGTCAGGAACTTTAATGACAACTTTTTGAACACTTTACCTGGTGTAGTGCCTGCTGTTATGGAGTCCCTTATTAGAATACCTTGGTCTTCTGGGCTCTCCGAGATATTTGTGGGTATATTAAGCGATCATGAGTGTAATGATCTTAGATCGGCAATCATGAATCCTCGTGATGCTATGGGGGCAATAGAGGGTTATAATCTGTTTAAGTATTTACAACCGTTGCTTACTAAGTGCAGTGTTGTGCCATTTGTAAGGGGTACCTCTAATGTAAGGGGGCAATTCTAGTTTGATGCCAAGTATAGAGCTTTGAAAGGAAATACGACAGCGTTACTTGTGTTATAGATCTAGTACTGGTTCTGGCTTATGTAAGGAATATATTGTTGCCAAACGACTCTATAAGAAACTGGTTCAGGATAAAAAAAAAAGGAGCATTGTTTGGGACAGTGGAGCCTGTTGGTGACATCTGCTCAGGCAGGTGACTCTAGGACTTTTTTGAGGATTGTGGGTGGCTCCCTTGGTGG
>QEPC01004883.1:1567701-1579182 GCA_003113815.1 Sphenodon punctatus | reverse complement strand
GGTGCGTGGGCGGCCATTACACAGATGCACACCCATCTCCATTCACCTCCGCCGATCTCCATGCACAGAGCCATCACCATTTTGGCTGCACACATGCACCCCCCCACCCACTCGCCGCAGCGGTCACACGAGCGCCCCCCACCCATTCCCACATGTGGACATAGGGGAGAGGCGTCTCGTGTGAAATGGGCCATACTGCCACACCGGTTGATTCCATGAGCAACTGTCAGACTTTAAACAAGGGGTGGGGAACTTTTTCCCTCCTGCACCACTTGGTAAATTAATGTAAACTGTCAGAGAGAGATTGCACTGTAGTAATATTCTCTCTTTTGAACATCAGTATTATACCCGTTAGATGATTTTTGAGTGCTTTACATACCATGATTTAGTCTTGCAATATTCCAGCAAAGTATTTCCCCCATTATTACAAATGACAGGACTGAGGCATGAAGAGCCAGTGATTCATTGTCTCCTTTCCACAGGGTCATAAAGCAGGTCTTGCAAACTTGTGAATAGAAGCCAGATTTCTTCCTCCCAGGTCTTTGCTCTAAGCACATGTCTGTTCTATAGAACTCACTTTTTCTTAATGTAATCAGTCTCATCTCTTCACATCCACATACCTGGTTTAGACAGTCTGTTGCCTTCTCCTGGCATCTTTTTTTTTTTTTTTAAAATATTTCTTTTTATTTTAACTTTAACAATATAATATCACATTCCAATCAAAGTATTACATTTATTCCCCCTTCTTCTCCTGGCATCTTAAATACAAACTGTATTTTTCCCAACTTGCATTGGAAGATGACTGGATAAAAAGCACTGCCGAGCAGATCAGCATCTCACAGGAAAGTTGCTTGGCAGAGGTACCCTGTTTTCAGGAGAGTCCCTGTGTAGTTGGATAGATATTTTTACATTATTATTCCATAAGATCCCCTAGCTGTATTTACTTTTAAGTAAAATGTAGACATACTTGTTTTTCCTAAAGTGGGAATTTTCTGTCAAGAACAGCTCCTGAACTGGAACACTTCTGTATCTAAGCTTTTGTGATGAAAATCCTGTGTCCTAGTTTTCAGCTGGAAATTTCGAGTGGAAATTCCATATTCCTATGTAATGACTCAACTTGAGGGGCTCAGAGGAGCATTGTGGTAATATTCTTTCATTCCTGGAAGTCAGTATCATGTTGGTTCTCATGATCAAACCTCAGTGAGCAGAACAGATTAACCACCCCAGTAAGAAGGCTATCTTCAAATGCGACGCTACCACAGGTGGCCAGGCATACCCCCAGCGTCGCCACCCATGGTATTTGTCACATTTGTTCCCACCCACCAGATGTTAACTGTGGGCAGGAACAAACGTACCCTGGACTGTGGCAGGGCTAACTCCAGAATGTGCGCTGGGCTCCCTGCCAGTGCACATCCCGGAGTTAGCCCTGCTGCTTTCCACGGAAGGCTGCCCTGGACCATGGTAGAGTGGGCTGTCACGTGTGATGGCCCGCTCTACCTAACTCCTGCCCATGGGCGGAACTTTTTAGTCAGGGAGGAGGTGGAGTCGCGCTGAGCAGCGTGGGTTGCGGAGCTGTGTGGACCCATGTCCGCGCATCCCCCGCCCTCTCTGGCCGCCAGCATGTTCGGCAGCGGGACCTGCTTCTGCCTGGGGTGAGGGCTCTCACCCCGGGCAGCTGGAGAAGCTGTCACGTGTGAAAATACCCTCTAACTCTTTCCAGTTTTAGGGAAATGAATAGATATTTGCTGTGCGAAAAAAGCTTGGTTTGAGCATTCATGCCTCTTCTAAACTGAGGTGTCTGATTTACAAGCTCTGGATCTTGTGGAGGGTTATCTTTGTGTAAAGATAATTCCCAACACTACAAATCTCATTTCCATTTCTGGTAAAAGAACTATTGAGTTTCCTTGCCCATTTGGTTAGTTGCTGCTCTGGTGCCTGGTGTATTCAATAAAAAATACTTGGTAGTTTGGCTTCCCTACACAAACAGAGAACATAATGCATTTTGTGATGTACTTCCAGAGTCCTCTTGCCAAATATAGTGACCATAGCTGTATCTACATTGGAACAGAAAGCCCATACTGTCAGGGAACTTGCTCTCCCAAGGAATAGCAGGTGCATAGAAATGTTGTTGAAATTGAGGCTGTTGGAAAGAAATGAGGATTATAAGAAAACACTGGTATTCCAAATTATTATCCTGATTTAAACAGACAAGAGAAGCAAAAGTACAAGCAATATTCTCTTTTGTAGTTTGGCATGTTTGTGTTACAGATTATGCATATAAACCAGCACTAAAAACATTAAATCTGAACTGAATTCTAAATGTTAATTATCCAGCCTACTAAACTGTTGATCATAGGAAAAAGCCATCTTAGAAACCATGTGGCTGGCTCTTCAGAACAGAAATTGTTTTTAAAATGTTTGGAAGAAGCATGTAAAAACAACTTCTGTGTATATATTAGAATACACATTCACACTCTTTATATGAAATCTTTTAAGAACAGATAAATTAGAAAAGTTGTTTATGAACTCGATTTAAATTTGAAAAACCTGCTGTAAAGTTGAGATCAGTTTCATAGGTTTATCATTTTCTACTCCATATTTTCAGTTAAAGCTGCTTGATTCTTAGTTTCTGTTATTTTGGCGTGAATTGAGGCAAAGAATAAAGAGCTAGTTGTGCTCTTACGAAAATGTTAAAAGTTGCAGCTGACCCTATGCTGCCTGCAGCCTTCTGCCTTCTAGTGTAGATTTAAATATTTGGTTTTACAACTGAGCGTGCTTTCACTGTTACGCCTTGGCATGGGAGCTGGCTCAGCCTATTCACAGATTCAGCAGCTGCCTTTGACCTTCTAAAATGGGTAGTGCTATATTAGTGTTGTGGGTGTTTGCCGCTGTTGGAACTCTGCTAAAACATTTCCAGAATAGCAGAATTATCAGCTTTCAAAAGTAGGACTCTTGATTAGGATCTTATCAGTTGACAATATTTTTTTTAAATCTCACTTGGAGTATCCAGTGCTACCAAAGGCTTCAGAATTCCTTAGCAGATGAGTTACCTTTTATTATAATGGACTTACGCTTCTGTATCTTCTAAGCACATTTGGCAATTTCTTATTTCCCCTGCATGTAGTGTACCTGTTGCCTTAAGTCATCACTTCAAACATTTTGGTTTAGTTTCCCTCCAAATCAGACCCCCACCTCAAAGGCCTTTTTTACACGAGACGGACCCACTTATGCCCACACAGATCCGCTGCATGGGCATGAGTGGGTGCCATCCATGTAAATCCCACGGTGGGTGGGTGGGTGTGCATGCGCACTCTCACGAAACACGCATTCATACCCACCTCCACCCATCATCCACTCACGTAGCAATTGGCCAAAACGGCAGTTGCTCTGCCCCCCCCCCGCACTGCCCATGCTGCCATGCGCACGCTGATTTCCCCCCCGCCCGTATAAAAAAGGCCAAAGGTCCACACTTCGGGAATTAGCTCAATGGTGCAAGTTTATTTACAGTGTCTTTCATTCTCCACCATATATATACAAGATTTACATTCCAGTCTCTCACCATAAATGCTTCTGCTCACACCAGCCCTCTTAGGCTTCTTGGCTCTGCTTGTTCCCTCAAACCTCCTGGTTCTAGCCTGCCTCACAAGCCATCTTCCTGCTTCAGACATGCCCAGACTGTCTCCAGCCCAACTCTCAGATCTACAGGCTGCCTGCCTGTCCAATTCAACTCTCTTTGACTGTGCCAAGACAAAGGCTTTTTATATCTCTGGGCTGGCTTGGCCTTGCCCACTGGGTGTTCCTCTGAGGCCTGCTGCTTGGCTTCTTAAAGGGCCAGCACCCAGTTGAGCCCTGCTACATTGGCATTCATCTTTTGTAACATGGGTAAATTGCAAAGCTATTGCTTACTCCATGAGTAAGAAGAGGTAACACTTTGTGATTGAAATGTAATTCTGTGTGTATTCAGCATCCTGTTTGAAGTCCTACATTTCAAATTTAAAAGGTAGTTTAAACAATATATATATAGTAGATGGTATCTGTCACGGAGAAACATGGGGTCACACACGTGTAACATGGGACTACATGTTTGCTAAATGTGTGGTGCCAAGGGTTTCACATGGATGTAATGTTACTATACATGTACACTATGTAATGTCAAAGGTTCCACATGCTTGTAATGTTGACATGGAGAACTGTAAAACTCAGATTAGGACTCTGAGAATTGTACAACTTGAGAGAGAGCTTTTACACGTCACCAGCCTACAGCAAATACAAGGAGACACGGATATGTATTGGGGAAACCGTGGCCCCAGACGGATGGCCAGGGACATCAACAATGCTAATGAAGGTAGCCATCGACTACGTGCAGCAAGGCAGAGAAATCTGGTAAGAGTTTCCTCCAGGAGATATAAGGAGAGAGATCCTAGAGGGAAGGGGAACACTTCTTGAAAAAGCCAGCTTGAGCATCTGCATACGAATGAGCAGCCTGTCAGCAACAGGCTGGGGCAGCAGGAACTGAGAGATTCCGCTCTCTAAAGCCAAGTGCCCAGCCAGACGTTACCTTTATGGCTGAGAAACCAGAACTTGTGGACTCGCTAGGGTAAGATGAATAACTTAGGAACTCAACCAGTATAAGTTAGGAATGCGTTATATTTACCTTTGATTTCTAATTACCACTCTGTTTAACTATCTTGTTTATGTAATCAATAAACTTCTTGACTTTTATGAAGAAGTGGAAAGTGTCTAATATTGGAACACAAGTGAGCTACAAGAGCCCTCAAGCTCTTGCGAACCCAGAGAGTAAAGAGTCTGTAAACGGGAAGGATCGGGCCCTTGTGTGACAAAGGAGTTTCATTGTGGCACACTTGAATTAGCCAGAGAGAGAACTGATTCAAGAGAACTGTGCGCAAGGGGAAACTGAGTCACTCAAACCCGGTAAAGTGGGGGTGCGGACCCCCCAACTCGTGACAGTATCTTCCTGTTCTTTCAGTCAGATAAATCAAAACTAAATATTTCAAAGGAGATTTTGAGAAAATATGTTCAGACTCAGTAACTTTAGTGTTCAAATGTTGGATATATTTTGCATAAGTTATAATTAGGAATATTTGTTTAAAACCTCTTTGTAAAGAGACTTGGCATATGTAAACCTAAATCTTTGTCAATGTTCTTGCATTTGGTACATAATCATTTAATGACCCACTCCTAATGTTTTTATAGTATCTTGAGAAATAGGACAGCAGTTTAAATGAAGGAAGTGAGGGCTGCCACAAATCGGTACATTGGGAAAAAGTAAGAGCTGGATTAATTAAATGCTGATTGGACATCTTTAGACCACGTTATGTTGCCTCCTTGACTACAGCTTTGTGTTTTTTTACACACCCCCCCTCAGTTTCCTATCTCGGTTTATTCAAATATGGGGAAATATTATCTTGAGGGTAGATATTTGTAGATCGTCTGAGGTGTTTAATCCTTCTCCTGGGTATTACTTTAGATCCGTTGTTGTTTCTAATCATAAGCTTTTTGGAATGCTTTTTGTTTAAAGTTTACTTACTGAAAACTGTTAAAACCAACACCTCATTACTCCATACTATGTATGTATTCACTATGTGTATGTATATATGTATGTGTATGTATTCGCTATAATGCATATTTCAGCATCCGAAACATGGCTAATTTTCACTCCTTTTAGTGCCACAGAACAAACATCTGAAATGTAGTATATTTCAATGCATACATCAAAAAATAAATTCAAATTGTAGTGCAAAAGCTGCTTTCACATACACCTTTTGCAGAGTGGAAGCTGTACAAGTGAAACTGAGGGTGTGAAGTGAAGACAGAGGCTTTGAAGAGGGCAAAGGAAAATATAATTGAATATGCAGAATCTTTGTTAGTGTGTATCTATGACAAGAACCAGTCTGGCTGTAGACTGTTAGTAGAGCTGACAGGAAATAAAACTCGTACAGTGAGATTTTAATATGGAATAATTGAGAAAAAGAAAAAAATCTCTTGGTGCAGTTTCAGCAACTGTTCATTTGTCACAGTAGCCTGAAGTGTGAAGAAAAGTCGTTGGAAGAGACTAGTGGGGAGTGACTGCAAAAGTACTGAAGAGGTGGTATTGTAAGTGAAAGATTGAAAGGACTGGCTGTATGAGAGCAGCAATAAAAAGGGTGAGGGTGTGCTGCTGTTTGGCATTGGCGTTCTGTATGCCTTATTAGTAGAATATGAATGCCAGAAATGGAAAACGGAGACACATACAACAGGAATGTCCTAAAATAATGACATTATTTAAGAAAATATCTTATTTTGAAGCCTGTAGTTAAGATATCTATAGAACCTACACTGCTGCTTTTGAGGTATAACCCAAATGCAGGTCTTAACCCAGGAAAGGAATGCTTAATAATAACCTAGAACAAGTATGTAGTGGAAGCTAGTTATGTTACAGCTGGTTACTGGAAGTAGATTGCTCTCTTGGTGTAAGAATTTGGAGACTAAGATTAATTTATTATATTGGAATCAAATCAGTTGTCGTTTTTTTAATGTGAGGAATATAATGTGTCAAGATACGGTTATACAGATTCAGGTGGTGCTTTCAATTAGCTCACTAAATTAAAATTAACTTTGAAGTCTTTTATTTGAATTCATAATAATTAAACCAGAGTGTGTTTAAAAGACTACTTTGGCCTGTTTGGAATGGAAGTAAAATTTAAAAATCTGATAATCCCAGATATTGAAGGCTTAAAAAAATGGAGATGTCCATGGAAATTTTTTTAAATGTTTTTCAGTTTTAAAGTAACTGCTTCTAAGTTAGGTCACATCCTCAGCTACACCAAGTTTACATTCACTTCAGCTAAAGACAATGTCGGGAAATATGACTTAACTTTTCTTCTCTCTGCTCCTGGCTTGCTAGGGACAGAAATAGCGCTTAGTGCAGTTTAAATTATTTAAGAGCTACTCATGGGATGTTAACAAGACATTGTCCCACTTTTGCCCCCATTACTCCTGTATTCACTTGCTCCTTTGTCATGGGGCTGCTAGATCTTCCCCTCGGGGCCAATCCACATGGCGTCAACCCAGGGAATGTGGCGCCTGCCATGCAGGCAAATCCAGGGCAACATGCTGCCATGGGGCTGACTCTATTCCAGGACAAGCTGAACAGAGCATGGCCATCACCTTCCCTAGTCCCCATTTTCAACTCCAGCACCCAAAGCGGATTATTGCTATGCTATACTGTCATTCTCCACAGCCTGTGCCCTCCAAACCTCCCACCTTTCCCAGAATAAGCATAGAAACTATTGTTTATTTAACAATATAAACAATAATTTAGCTTCTTAATTAATTATTTGACCAAAGGGAAGCAGGAATGAACACCTGCTGGGCGGTTGCGGCTGGATCTCTGAATGAAGCAGTTCTCCCTCTGCCACCATCCCACCACGGAGCCTCTGCCCACCCCTGCTCACTGCAGAGCCTCTGCCTACCCCAGCCTGCTGCAGTGCTGCTCCCTCTCACTCTCCTGGCCACCTGTGAACACAGTTAAGGGGGAGGATTAGATAGCAATGAACATAGCAAAAATGCAGCTGGGTAAACTCTGTGCCCCCCCCCCGCCCCGTATTATATTAATTTACCATTAACGGATGACAGCTTGGAAGAGTGAACGTTGGGAACGTGCTGCAAACCTGGATGAGCTGGGATAACATGTATTTGAATTGGTGTGTGCTGGCCTTTTAAAAGGCACCAGTGAGAGCGAGAGTGGAGAGGGGCAGGAAGCGGTCGCTGTTCGGAGCGCTCTAGGTTTTTTGCTCATGACTTTATGGTGTGGTGGACCTGTATGCGGATGAGCCAGCATGTAACCTAACAGACGAGTCATGGACATGTGCTAGCAGATTAGTTTAGATTCGGCCACATGATGGGATTAGCAGGTCCCAAGACCCTGTGAATACATACTGGACACACACCTAATTTGTTAACACCCATTGTCTTCAAGGGAAATAAGAGTTATTGAGTGGCAAGCAGCTAACTGTGTTAGCTGTTTCCTGACAAAGAAAAATCTTTGTCTGTTAAAAACTTCAGCAGCCCAAAGTAGCCAGGACTGGGATCAGATGAGCTTCTGACTTCTTTGAATTCATCTTCCTTACTTTGTTATATTATCAAAAATAATGGTGGCCTTGAAACAGGACCTTTGTTTCTTAAATATGGACACTGCTTATCCATCACTTAAATCTGAAACCGCTGACTTAACTAATTGTCTTTAATTTTGCTCTTATGAAGAGAAGGTTGTGACTTCTGCTGCACAATAGGGAAGGAGATAAAATAAACTCTTAGCACAAAATCATGAGGACTGGTGGTGTTATGAGGTTTGTGTTGTACATTATCAGTCTTCTTAGTGTCATCAGCAAAATATATGCAAAATCATTACTGTTGCGGCTCAATAAATGGATTATAGATAAAGAGATACTTTTCCCAGAGCAAGCTGGATTTCAGGTGGGTCGTTCTATTATGGAACACTGTATTGTCCTCTCCCATCTTATACAGAAATATAAGTCCATTAACACCAGGCTTTTTGTTGCATTTATCGATCTTAAGTCTGCTTTGACCCTATTAATTGTCAATTGCTCTGGAACAAAATGGCCTTTTTGAATATAGATCCTAGACTATTATATTTGATAAAGGCTTTCTATCGCAATTCTTCTGTGGCTATTAAATATATGCACTCAGGACTTCTAACTGAGAATATTCCTATAGCTAGTGGAGTGCGACAGGGTTGTGTGTTAGCCCCCTCTGTTCAATCTTTTTATTAATGACTTGGTTTCTTAGATGGCTGATGTGAAGTTTTTTCCTCCCAAATTAGCTGCACACCATATAGGATGTTTACTATATGCAGATGATGATTATTTTTTATTTTATTTATTAGTATTTTTTAGCCACCCCCTCAAGCCTACGGCATCTCGGGGCGGCTTACGACAATACACTAAAATCCATAAAACCAATATTTAAAAACAACTTAATCCACATATTTTAATTTTTTTTAAAAAGGTTGATGATGGCTAGCTCACAAACGCATGAGTATCAAGAGGGAGGCCAGAGGGCTAATTCAGGTTTGTACTTTCACTGGCCCAAGTGTGGCAAGTACTGTAGCTATCCATTTTGGTTTCTTTAAGGCTCATTTGCACAACACTCCTTTTGGAGTGGGAAGTGGCACAAGCTCACATTCTGAATATTTTTGTAAAATCCGTACCGTTTCTTGTCAGCTCTTTGCTGATTTCATGTTGTCTGTCACTTGCTGGAAAGAGTTTGCTTGCTAGGATCTGACTCAAGCAAGCAGCAGTAGTGTCATGTGATTGTATTAAGCCAGATCAAGCTTCAAACCTCCATACATCATTTCCTGTTTGTAGTTTCCTTCTTCTTAGTGACCAAAGAGGTGTTGCCAAAGAGTTCTGGAGAACGGGGTATTTTCAGACGTGGCACCCCGCCCCGTGGTCATGCTTACCCCAGTGTGACCACAGGCCCCCAGGGTGTCATATCTGATCCAGCCCCGCCAGGTGTTCACAACTGGCTGGGGCCAACATTACTACCATTGGATGTGTGCTGGGCTCGCAGCCAGCGCACATCCTGTGGTAAGCCCTGCCACAGTTCGGGGTAGGTGACCCTGGACAGTGGTAGAGCGGGCCATCATATCTGATGGCCTGCTCCACCTAACCCAGCCTATGGCCAGAGCAGTTCCAGACAGGCACAGCGGCCCGATAGACTGCTGCACTCCCCCCTCCCCCCGGTCAGGGAGGAGGCAGGGCTGTGCTGAGAAGCATGGGTGATGGGGCCATGCGGACCCACATCCCCCGCCCTCTCCCTGCCCCTTTCCCCAGCCCCGGCCACCTGAACGTTTGTTTGGCGGCGGGGCCTACTCCAGCCCAGGGTGAGGGCTCTCACCCCAGAGTGGGTTTAGGCATGGCAGGCGAAAAGCCATTCCTTATGTCGCAGACAAGGGTAGGTCTCTGTAGACCGTTATTAGCCTTTGCCAATTTTTGTATAGCCAATCATCTTCAGCTTAATTATGGAAAAACTAAGGTAGTGGTCTTCTCAAATGAAAGGAAAACATATTCTTGGATTATTAATAATCATCCACTACATCAGATTAGAATGTATAAATATTTAGGCCTAATTTTCTCGGCCACTGGTTCCTGGAAGTCTCATGCAACGACTGCTTTGCTTCAAGCAAAAGGGCCATCTATGGCGTTACTTTGCTATTTCAAGCAATCACCATTGGGTGCATTTAGTCTTACAATTAAGGTTTTTAATACAAAATTGAAGTCTCAACTTTTTTTTGGGTGGTGCTTTGTGGGCAGGAGCGTATACATCCCAGCTTAACAGTGTTCAATTTAGATTTTTACATCTGCTTATTGGGGCTCTGTTGTATTCCTGCTGCGGTAATTGGACTTGAACTGGGTCAATTCTCCTTTGACTCTAAGGTATGGAAAGCAGTTTTAGTATATTGGCTGAGGGTGACTCTTCCTAATCAGGTGGGTCTTTTCCCATTTCTCCAAAAGGATTCTTATTTTAGTGACTGGTATAAAGATGCTTCTGCAAAATTATCATCACTAGGGCTTTCTGCTTCCTTTTTTTCTGATAAATCCTTTCTGGTTGCTAAATCATTAATTTATGCCAGACTAGAGGATATATATCGGCAGCTGGATATTGCTAGAGTTATGCATTCTCCAGCCCTTGAAGGATATGATTTGCTGGCCCCATCTAGTGGAACTTTGGCTAAATATTTGGAAGCCTCAATTGCATTTTGTACAAAATATTTGTTCTTTTCTGCCAGAGTAAATTAACTCCCCTCTAGGGTGCTAGAAGGGCGCTTCTTGCAAGTGCCCTTTAGTTTACAAGTGTGTCGGTTTGATAACCTGGAGGTGGAAACTTCGGTGCACATTTTATTTACTTGTAGGCTATATGATTCCCTTAGATCCCAATTTTTGAGTCCTTTTTTAGTTAAATATCCAGGGGAAATTTCATCCGTTTTCAATTTATTGAGTAATGGTTTTTTTAAAAATGTATTTACATATATATTGTGGAAGAGAATTAATTTTTATTGATGTTTTTAGTATTAATTGTTTATGGTGGCTAGGTACTGTAATTTATATTTAGTTACCTTTTTAGGAACAATACTTTTGTATTATTTAATGCTATACTGGAGCAAAAGCCCCATTCACTTACCATCCTTGGAGGCGGCGGCGGCAGAGCTGTGGAGCAGGCTCGGATGGGATGGCCTCAATTGGAGATGACACCTGGGGGGGAAAGACGACCTGTGAGTGACTGTGGCTGCTTCTCTCCCCCCTCCCACTTGGACACCCGCCCCTCCCAGCCGCTTCAAAGGGAATGCGCCGGCGGCCGCGGGACCAGAAGCCCCATTCACTTACCATCCTTGGCGGCGGCGGCAGAGCTGTGGAGCGGGCTCGGGCGGGATGGCCTCAATTGGAGATGACACCTGGGGGG
>QEPC01004883.1:1548973-1561772 GCA_003113815.1 Sphenodon punctatus | reverse complement strand
AACTACTGCTTTATAATGGGCTACCCAAGGAAGATTTGAAGCTATTATTATGCCCAAGTATTTAAATATCTTTATCTGCTTGATACTATGTGAGTCTATGAATCATTTCTGGGGGTGGAATCTCACCTTTGGAATCATGATCTTTGTCTTTGAAAAATTTATTTCCAAATATTCTTGTTGACAGTATTCATTAAAATGGTTCATTGCTCTCTTTAATCCTATCTGTGACTGAGACAGAAGAATAGTGTCATCAGCATACAATAGAGCAGGGATCCTATGATCACCTATCTTGGGGGCATGCAGATCTCTCAAATTTAAATGAGCTATGACCCCATTTAAATATAGCTTAAATAGAGTGGGAACGAGGATACCTCACTCCTCTCCTCACATCCACACTGTCAGTAAGCTGATTTGACACTGAGTGTCGAACCTGAAGAGAGTTATTTGTATGAAGTGAAATAATAAGATATAATAACCTTGGGTCTATTTGTAATGTACTCAGTTTTAGCCATAAGCGTTCTCTATTTACCAGATCGAAGGCGGCTCGTAAATCAACGAAACAAAGATACATTTTCCTTTGGTGCAGAGTATATTTTCTCAGAAGGGAATAAAGCAAACTAACTTGATCTACTGTCGATCATCCTCGCATAAAACCCGCCTGCTCCCATTCAATAATTTTATTTGCATCCAACCAGTCTTGTAAACGCCCTAGTAAATACTTGGCGTATAGCTTGCCCAGAATACTTAAGAGGCTAATTGGTCGAAAGTTTATGGGCAGAGAAGGATCCCCTTTTTTGTAGATTGGCAAGATAACACTTGTTAGCCATTCTCTGGGGATTTGTCCTACGGAGTTTATAAGCGAAAACGGGAGCCAAAATGCTGGCCCACCATTCTGGAGCACTTTTTATTAATACAGCAGTGATGTAATCGGCCCCTGGGGCCTTCCCCTGCTTAAGACCCAGAATCAGTAACATGATCTCTTCCCTAGTAACATCCTCCCAGGTTGGGAATTGATCAATTGGAGCTAACGAAATTTCCACCAAAGAAGCACTTGCTGAAGAAAAAAGAGCAGCGTAATGGACTTGCCAAACTTCTTTGGGTATAAACCCCGAATTACAATACCCCTTCTTCCCCTTAAAGTGCTGCTATACAAAGGCACATAGTAAAAAATAGTCCTGCATATATAAACAGACTTATACATAGATGTACACATGGTCTCATGCACAAACTCACATCTAGGTATTCAAAAGTACACAGACACATTTTGGGACATAACGCTAGTCTCATGTTGGCATGAACATGCACAGATTGGTGCACTTTGTACCAGACTACTCCTTTTAGTTTTCTGGATGGGGTTTGCAAGGGAAAGGGACTATCGGAGAGCTATTAAGTTTGTTGCACTTTTCAAGCATTAATACATACTAATTCTCTGCTCTGTTTGGCCTTACATAGGGTATTTTCAGACGTTACGAGATCACAGTGAACCACGGTGAATACCCACCTGTGGTCAATGTGTCTCGAACGTCTGTTTGGCGGCCGCCAGATGTTCGCCACGGTCAATCTGCACAAGGGGTCAATTTTGAACCATGCTTCCCGGGCTAGCCGGGGGAATGTCCTGGAAAGTGTGGTCAAACGGACCCCCGGCAGGGACCAAAAAAAAGTAATGTCTGGCTGCTCGCCATGGCCCGGGATCACCGGCGGGATC
Source organism: Sphenodon punctatus (assembly GCA_003113815.1). NCBI lineage: Eukaryota > Metazoa > Chordata > Lepidosauria > Sphenodontia > Sphenodontidae > Sphenodon > Sphenodon punctatus. The sequence continues at coordinate 1,560,067 of QEPC01004883.1, read as the reverse complement.
CCAGGCCGTGGCGCATTCGGCCGGACGCGGCAGCCGCATTGGCCCCGCCGCCCGCCTGTCGTCTCAGAGGGCGGGCGGCGGGGTGCGTGGAGGGGGCGGGGCCGTGCGGCCACACGCTGTGCCGTGCGGCCCCACCCCCTCCCGGATTCCCCGCCGGGATCCCCCCGGCACATCTGATATGGCGTGACGGGGTGACCCCGGCGGGGAACGAATGGGTTGATTTCGGTACGGGGCCAACGGGCCCCGTAACGTCTGAAATCACCCATTGTTACATTTTATAATAGACTATCCTAAAATAACAAACATTTTGTGATTTTTGCTAGTTTCAAGATGTCCTAAGTTCTTGGAATTCTAGAATTCTAGTGTGTGTGTGTGTGTGTGTGTGTGTGTGTGTGATGGGACAATCCTGAGGTATGTTCTGGCCTATTCTGAATAGTAAACTGACTCCTGTTTGTTCTACTTGATGATGTTACTTCAGGCTTTTCTCTCTGGGATTTGGGCTAATTCATGCCAATGAACAATTTCCAAATGAGAGCTGCTTTTCTAGGCTAGAAATTGCTCTTGGGAAGAGCAGTGTTTCGTGCAGAATCTTTAGTCATTTTTAAATGGGGGCAGGTCTGTGTATGCTGCGTGAAGTGCTCTCATGCGTGCATTGAGTGGTGGGTGGGAATTAAACGGGCCAGGGATGAGGGTGTGCCCTACCCATGAATGGTTTGGCCTACCTCCACATGGAGCACCCTTGATTTCCCCCTGATGCTCCATTCATGGGCACAAGTGGGCGGTGCGTTGGTCATAGGAACACCTCTGTGGGCGTATCTTGTTTAAAAACAGCCTTTGTCTTGGAATAGGTGGAAGTTCTGCAGTTTTAACAAGGTGGGGGGTGGGGAAGCTTAGCTGCAAAAGTTTGAAGAGTCTGACGGTGTGGGACTGGGCGTGTGCATGTGCTGTGAAACTCCAAGGAAAATCTTTCTCCCATTCCCAAAATTTGCCTTTCTTTGCTGATATGTAAAACAAAGTTCTTGAATTGATTTGAGGAGTCGTCTGAGATTTTATAACCATACTGTACAATAGTCAGAGTTAATAACTCCAAACTGATCAGTATTTCTTAAGAAACTATTATCCTAAATGGACCTATGTTTAGAGACTTGGATATGGCTGAAAATAGATTTGCAGAAAGTGTTCCTTTTGAAATGCAGTTTGGACCACCCATTACGAGGGTACCTTCTCTGACAAACAGAGAGAGGTCTGTCTGATCCCAACCAGGGCTTTGTTCACACACATCAGAAGGAGAGGCAAATGAGATGTTAAAGACAAATGCAAGCTGAAGCTGGTGCTCCTGGAAAAAGTAGTGCACATCCCTTGAGTAGCTTTTCATGTAGGTAAGTGTATGTGTCCAGCATGTAGATCCAGGTCCTGTGTACCCCTCTGTGGTAGACTGTTCTTAGATAGGCCGCCTTGGACATCTTCGCCTATATTAGTGCTGCCCTCTGGAAGTTTTAGATGTCTCTCACCCTAACTCCCATCCCTGTTAAGCTCCTTGAAAAACACTGGAAAGCATTGTTCTTCGAGTGCCTCTCTACATACACACATTAGTATTTTTGCGTTCCCCGCCCCCACCCCCTCCGCTGGCAAGACCGGGAAGATCTTCCAATCAACTTCTAGGGCAGGGAGCGGAGAGATAATGTCACAGCAGCTATATAAACCACTCCCACTCCCCGCATACCCAGTTCTTTCTCTACTGTAGCAGAGACTGGGCGATTCCTTCAGCTTTTGAAGACTCTTTTTAAAAAAAAAAAAAAAAAAAAAAGAGAGAGGAAAAAGTCATTAAATCTTCATAGTTCTAGGACGGGTCTTCTCATCCTGTCTACCATCAATGTATGGCCCCCAGAAGGTTAAAAAAACTGTGTGGACTGTGGGGCTAAGTTCCCAGACTCTGATGTGCACACCCGCTTCCTCTTCTGTCTGGGCCTCCAGCATAATACTACCCTGTGCTCGGTGTGTCATTCCTTCAAAAAGAGGACAAAACGGGACCGAGCTTGTCAGCTGGCCCAGCACCTCACAGAAGTTGTCATGCAGGCCGAACTGCCTTCCTTAACACTGGCTTCGACACCGCTGATGTCATCTATGAGATTGGCTGTAGCCGCTTTCCCTAGGCCAGCACTGACTTTGAGCCCGTCCCAGTTGGCCCCGCCTCTGTTACCTCGGTGCTCTGGCACCGAGTGCATCAGCATCACTTGCTGTGCGCTCTATGGTCACTGGGTCAGTGCCATCAGCCCCTGCACCGAAGGAACGGAAATGACGAGTCCACCATTCCTTCTCGTGAGGCAGATAAAAAGAAGAGAAAGTCTAAGTCTACTGGAGCTCCAGTGACTCTATCTTCTCCTCACCTTGGGACTAAGATGCCCAGGAGGACTCTTCCTCATGGCACTCTTCCCCTCATGTTCAGGCTACTCCCTTGCACCTTGCTACGCCTCATGTCTCTCCTCCATCTACACCAGGTAGAGGGATTGATGTTTTTAACACAGGCCTGTCCTTTGAGGATGATATCCACGATGCAGTGGCTGCCGCATCCTCCTCTTCCCTCTCTTGTTGACTGCCTTAGGGGCCGACACTGGAAGAGCTTGATAATTTCTTCAGGCCGTTGAGAGGCTTACTTGGGCCATTCATCAAAAACACCATAAGGTTGGCACTGGAGGGTATACAGCTTTCTTGCCCCCCTCCTTCACCGGTATCGATCCACTCGGTGCAGCCAGTGCCTGCTTCCTCGATAACAGTACCATCATCTATGGACCAGCTGGTCCCAGCTTCTACTGCTGCTCAAGTGAGAGCGTTGGCTACGCTGCCTTACCTGGTGCTCATGGTGAAACCTGGTCAAGCAGTCCACGGTGGTAAGGAGCTATCCAGGCACTTCACCAGGATTAGCTTCGTTACTGACTCGGCAGGATGGTCTATGGCCTTGAGAAGACACTCGTGGCTCTGGTCCTCGGACCTCTCTCAAGAAGCCCAAAACGTGATTGCACATCTACCGTTTGATACCAACGCTTTGTTTAATGTATCCACTAATCAGGAACTTAAACAGCTGAAAACCAATAGGACAACAACCAAGCCTCTGGGCCTTGCAGTCCCCTCTCAGACTTCTCCATCGCACGCTGCCTACCTGAGAAAAGCCATGGTGCCTCACAAGCAGGTGAGGCAACCTTACTTGGCACCACCCCCGCGTTCTCCTTCACCAAGTAACAATGTACCTTACTTGGTACCGAGGCAGCAAAACTATCAAAGAAGGCTATGGTCCCGGAAACCTTCTGCCCCGTCATCTCAGTCAGCACAGAAGTCCTTTTGACACCTCTGGTGATCAGGAACGGACTTCGCTCTTCTCCCCTCCCCTTTTTGGTCACAGGTTCGCTCCCTTTGTGTCGACTTGGGAAGGTATCACTTCAGATAAAGTGGGTTCTGTAGATTATCAGTAAGGGTTACTTGATCCAGTTTGTCTCACCCCTACTCCAGATTTATGTCGTCGCCTACTTCACACCTCGGTGCTGCGGCTGTTGCTATTAGAGAAGAAATTCACAACTTTTGCCTCAAGGGGCCATTAGAACTTGTCCCTCAGGAGGAATAGGGAAGGGGCTTTTATTCCTGCTACTTTTTGGTGCCCAAAAAACCAGGGGAATTCAGACTCATCCTGGATCTGAGGGCTCTAAATAACTTCATTATAAAATGTCAGGATGGTGACTTTGGTTCAAATCATCCCATCCATCCAGACTGACCGCTTTATGGCTAAGAGAGACATGAAGGATGTCTATTTCTATATTGCAAACCACAGGAAATACCTCAGGTTTCACTTTGAGGGAGTGCAATACTGGTTAAGAGGTTTGCCCTTTTGGACGCTCTGCCACCCTCGTACCTTTACTAAATGCTTAGCACTAGTAGCTGCCTCTTTTAGAAAAAGGGGTATGTTTGTTTATCCCTACCTGGATGATTGGTAGGGATAAGCAGTGCAGTCTCTGCCTGTTAACAGAGCTTGTCAACTTTGCGTGCTCTTCTCTGTCCAGTTTAGGCTTCCTCGTTAACTGGGAGAAATCTTCTCTTGCTCCTTTGCAAGAACTCTGCTTTACTGGGGCACTCTTTGACACAAGAAAAGCTAGAGCCTTTGCCCCTAGGGAAAGATGGCTTTGCATATCTCGGGTTATAACTCAGGTTGTTCAGCCGGGATCTCATTTGTATGCTTTTTTCTCCAGCCTGCTAGGTTTGATGGCATCCACTGCTAATGTCACACCCTATGCAAGGTTGAGAAAGAAACCAGTGTAAAGATGGCTACTCCTCTTTACCTCCCGAGTGATGCGAGACAGCACCTTCCTTGTAGCCTAACCCGGAGTTGTCCTGGACAGCTTCCTCTGGTGGTGCCAGGAAAGCAGCATGCTTCGGGGAGTCCCCTTCGAGCAGCAGACCCCCTCTGTCAGCCTAACAGACTCCTCCAAAATCGGCTAGGAAGTGCACCGGCAAGAACTCACAGCAAATGGTTCATAGACATGCGTAAAGTATGCGCTTCATATAAACATTTTAGAGCTCCAAGCCATAAGGCTTGCCCTAAAGGCCTTCGCCTCTGTACTGAAAGGCCCCATGGTCCAGGTATCAAACCAACAACACAGCTGCAATGTGTTACATCAATCACCAGGTGGGGCTCGTTCCCAGCAGCTCACCAAGGAAGCCATCGCCCTCTGGGAATGGTGTTTAGTCAAACCGCAACCAGGGTTACCTGGTTATCTGCCAGATGCATCGAATTAGACTGCAGATGTCCTCAGCCGGACATCATCATGCTTCCACAAATGGGAGCTGAAACAAACTGTCTTCCTCTCCCTTGTGTCCAAGTGGGGTTCTCCTGCTTTCGATCTCTTTGTCTCCCCGGTGAATGCAAAAGCAGAGGGATTCTTTTCAAGGGGGCGTCTGGGTCAGTGGTTCCAGGGGGAGGCTTTCTGCACCAGGTAGCCGAGCGGTCTCCTTTATGCCTCCCGCCCCCCCCCCCCACTTCCCCTGACTTCCAGGGTGCTGGCCCTGCTCAAATTGTTCGGGGGGGGGGGGGAGAGGTTACTGTAGCCCCTCATTGGCCTCATCAATTCCAGTTCCCACCAGCTCCTGTACTTGATGCGTGATCCATCCTGGTTCCTCCCAACCCCTCCAGACTTGCTCTCTCAGAACAACGGGCACATGTTGGCACAAGAACCTTACTTCACTCCACCTAGCTGCATGGATACTTTCATGATAACTGAGCATGAGAGAGAATTGCCTTCACAAGTAAGGGATCTCCTCCTTTCCAGTAGGAAGCCTCCCACTAGAACCTGCTACCTTAAGAAGTGGGAGTGCTTCATTCATTGACTTTTGCCATTTTTTGTTAACCCAGTTACAGCTGATGTTAACTTTATTATAAAATATTTATTTCACCTTTCGCAAGAGGGGTTATCCCTCTCTTCCCTTAAGGTTCATATAGCAGCCATTTCTGCATTTTATGTGGGTTCGATGGGTAAACCTATTTTCTTTCACCCTTGTATTAAAAGGTTTTTCAGGGGTATAATAAATCTTTTTCCTCCTATTAAGACTCTCACTCCTTCCTGGGACTTGAATTTGGTACTCTTCATCCTCATGAAACCTTCCTTCAAGCCTATGGCTATGGCTTCTTTGGAGTTGTTCAGTTACAAATATTTGTTTTTACTGGCTATTACGTCAGCATGATGGGAGTTACAGGCCCTGATGTGTAAATCTCCCTACCTTGTGGTGCACTGTGATAAGGTGGTGCTCTGTCCACACCCACACTTCCTTCCCAAGGTTACCTCTGAATTCCATTTGAAACAGGTTATTTTCCTTCCTGTGTTCTTCCCCAGACCTCACTCTTCCCCAGATGAGGCTGCGCTCCACACCCTGGACTTGAGCAGGGCTACTTTATTTTATCTGAACAGGACCAAATCTGTCTGCAAATCAGATGCTTTCTTTGTTTCTTTCTCCCCCATATCTCAGAGGGTGAAGGTTACTAAACAGAATCTCTCTAGATATGGTTCAAGTCATGTGTCAATTTGGCTTATAAATTAGCCTCCAAACAATTACCAGATGAGTTTAGAGCACACTCCATCAGAAGGATGGCCGCTTCTCTTTGTTATGTATTCCTGCTGGAAATCTGCAAGGCGGCTACATAGAGTTCGCCTCACACCTCTACAAAGCATTATGCCATTGATGTGTTGTGCAGGGCTGATGCCTGCTTTGGGTGTGCAGTTCTGCACACACTATTCAATTAGCACCCCTCCTGGGTAGCTGCTGATTAGTCTACTAATGTGTGTTTGTGGACAGGCGCTCAAAGACGAAGGGAAAGTTACTTACCAGTAACGATTGTTCTTCGAGAATAAGCTTCTCCACATTCACACCACCCACCCTTCCTCCCCACAATGAGTGTTAATCTTATTATTGCTCTGCCTGGGGAGAAAGAACTAGGTATGTGGGGAGTGGGAGTGGTTTATATAGCTGCTGTGACGTCATCTCTCCGCTCCCTGCCCTAGAAGCTGCTTGGAAGATCTGCCTGGTCTCAGTGTCAAGGGGTGCCAAAATACTAATATGTGAATATGGAGAGGCTTATTCTTGAACAACAATTGTTACTGGTAAGTAACTCTCCCTTCTGTTTTGCTGTTAGCCATGACCATGCTGAATGCCAGTGCGCCAAAGTTGGTTCCACAAGGTGACTGTTGATTTCCTGTTTTTCTACTGAATAGCTGTTGCATAACTTTAGCAACCCAGAGCAATTCACTGAGAAAAGAAACATTTAGAAGGGTGTCTTGGAGAAGATGCTGGCCGAGAGTGTAATGCTATGCAAGCGACTAGCGAAACCAGGACACAGCTTAAAAAAAAGACGGTAACGGAAATAATGGATATCAATTGAGATCTGGCAGTACATCAATCATCTGGTAATGTTATAATGCTCTGGATTCCATTTGTGGCAGAACTGGGAACATGAGGCCCCAAAACAGCCTGGTCAGCCTGCATTTATAAGACGTGGACAAAACAAGAATGGTTGGCTTCCAGTTCCTGTTTTCAGAGGAGGGGGGATATTTCAGGTGACTTTAGATGAGTCAAGAAGAAAACTAGCCAGTAGGAAGGATCTCACCACCAGAAAGGACCAAGACACTGAATGAGACTAGGCAGACCTCAAATTTGAATTTGTGGGCAGACCAGGTGAGGAACACTCCCTGTGATCCTCAATTTGAGTTTTGCCTTCAGACTGGAAGGAGCAGACCAGGGTTATCCTGAACCCTACTCAGAGAATCACCGAAGCATTTGGGGGCAGCAGAATGAAACTTGGAGAAGAGCTCTCCCTCCTCCTCTCCAAGCCATGAGTGTGCAGAGCAGAAAGTAGCCTTGCTGGCTCCCCTCTTCCCCTTACCAGGGAAACTTAGAAGCTGTGGTGGGCACACCCCATCTCCCTCTGTGAATTAGGAAAGGCTTTCCCCACATCACCAGAAGCAAAAGCTCTGATAGAACGCCCCCCGAGCTTGGCGGCTGCTACACAGTCAGAAACGAGGTAATACTGGAGCGGAGCAGGAGGGCCCATCATGCCCACCAATTACTTGATCTTCAGGATGTCGTTCCTTCCTCTTAAGGGGAGGCAGGGCCTCACTCCGGGGAGCACTCTGGCAGGGCATTTTCCCTCTCCAAGTGCAGTGTGCGCAAGGAGCTTTCTGGCTTGAACCCTGAGCCCATGATTCCCCCCCCCCCCCNNNNCCCCCCCCCCCCCGGGTTGCTACCGTGTTCAGGAGACCCCTCGGCAAGGAGATCCCTCCTTTTTGGACTAGGATGTGGGGCAGGCTCCAGGGAGCTGCGGTGTGACTGTGATGGTGTGTGACTGTGTGACCCAGCACCTGAGGCAGTGGGTACCTGGAAGGGAGGGGAAATGGGGCCAGCTCGTGCTCTGCTGGACTCGGGGGTGGGGTGGGGGGATGGGATCCAAGGACTCATTTATTCTGTGAGGAAGCTGGTTTTCCAGCGTCCATGCTGGATGTCAGATGCTGCCATCTTGGCTGTATGGCCTGCTTGGGCACCACCATCTTGGGCCGCATGGATACCACCATCTTGCCTGTGCATGTGAGCAGTGGGGCATTTTAGGGCCTCTCATGTCTTCCACCGATGGGACAGGAGCGGGAGAACCTGAGCAGATTCCCCCAGCACAACCTAGCTACCAGCCCAAGAAGACCAATGCAAAGAGCAGGGGAGCAGGGGCAAAACGCAAGCCTGAACCGTGGATAAGGAGCAGCATCCCCAGGAAAGGGATGCGATGGTGGAATTGAGTCCCACATCTCCGCAGGCTGCTGCCACCAAAGGAGATGATAGTACCAGAATCTCTCTTATCCTGGATGGTGAGAACAAACAAACAAGCTGAATGATCAGATGAATGACTCAACCATCCCCTCCAATGAGTAATCGATGCCCACTCCCAGTACCAATGGTGAGGAAACTGGACAGGAGGCTCAGTCAGTCTGGCATGAGGCATTGGACCACGGAAGATGCAATTTCCCCACAGTGCCAGGACTTGGGAGTCAGAAGAGGAACAGAATGATACGTTGTCAGACACTGAGCTCCTGCAATTACTAAAGTGCAGAGGTTTCAAGGTCCAGTGAGACAGGGAAAGGAGTCACACCAGCAAATCAGAGAAGCCAAGACAAGGAGCAGTGGCACTAGATTCACAGGTGGAGTCTGAATCTTCACCAGATTAGGAGGAAGTCTTGGAGGGAGAGTAGTCCTCGGTGAGGAGCACGACAAGAAACTTTTTGATAAAGCCCTACTGACCAAAATGGTGACCAAGGTCATCGAGGCCCTAGATCTCAACCTGCCAAGGGAGAAGGACAAGCAAGTAGAGAAACAAAGTGTCAGGCACAAATACCTTGAAGAAGCAAAAGAAGTGGAAGCTTCAATTTTTGCGTCCTGCCACCTTCAAGGTGATTATCAAGTCGGCTTGGGACCAACCAGCAAAAAGATCCAAGGACCACAAATGGTCGAACAACCTCTTCCCATTTGCACTGGACAAAGCCTCACTCTTCACACTACTTCTGTTGATCTTGCAGCGGCAGCACTAGCCAGGGACTCTGCAGCACCACCCAGTGGCGACCCATTCCCAAGGAATCAGACTGACAGAGCAGTAAAAGCATCCATGAGATGAAAATTTGAGTCTATAGCTAGTGGAGTGAGAGCCTTTACTGCCATAACCTTTTGACAGCAGAGCAATCCTGGCCTGGATAGATGATGCCAGGAACCCTGACCTATCCGTTGAAGCACATGATACTCTTCTCAACAGGATATCGACCCTGACTGCATACATAGTGGATGCTTCAGTTGATTCATTGAGACCAGGAGTGCTAGCTGCAGCATCTAATGTGGCGGCAAGGAGAAGAGTATGTCTGCGCTTGGAAGGGGGACCCAGTCTCCAAAACCACACTAGCCGTTGATCCGTTCACGGGCGATAAGCTGTTTGGGCCAATACTCAACAAGATGGGTCGAGGAATCTGCTGAGAAAAAGAAGAGGACACTGGTGGTTACCATGAAGAGAAGAGAAGGTAGCTTCGTGGTGCTCCCTTCCCTTTATTGGCCTGTTGGCACAAGCTTCAGAAAAAGAAATTTAAAGATCATATCCTATTTACCCACCTTCTCCAATCTGCCCTGTTGTCCATCAGGTGGTATATCAAGGGCAGAGGCTAGTAAAGCCTTTATGTAACTTGGTAGCATTCTCACTGTACATGGTTTTGATAATAAGCAAGGAAAGAGAAGTGCAAACTAGTTACCCATTCTAATATTTAAAAAGCTGTCCCTTCATCCCTGCTGCCCCCAACCCACAAAGTAAGAGGTTTGGGGTTGAAAGACTAAGGAAAAGTGTGAATGCATGATGACTAAGTTGTGGTCATAAATTGGAATTTCCATTGTTTTTGGAGCTCATCATCCCTTAAACCAAAGTTTTTTTTTTATTGCAATCTGGGTCTCATGAATTCTGCATTTTCCGTATTGGCAGGAACAGTGGAAATGCAGAATCCATGGGGCCCTGATTTCAGTTTTCTGTTCGTTCTCTCTCTCTTTTTAAAGAATGTATTCTGTTCCCTAGCTTCAGCAATAACAAACTGCCTCATTTTCCACAGAATATTCTGTACATTCTTTCCCCAGAATGCTTTGCGCAGCACCACCATTGCTGGAGCAGATTGCAGTCCATCCAGTCTGGAGTCAGTACTACTGAGGTTGAATGCAACTGCATCTAATGCTTTTCTAGCTCCTAACGCCATTCATATCAAACCCTATGGAAAACATCCATGAAGACTGTATCAGAACTTCAGGGTGCAACTAAAGATATGAATCTCTAAGATGTGTATTGAAGTCTATGGGAAACACCCATTATACTGACATCTTCTGCTTCTGGTATACAAATGAAAGTGTGTCCAAAAGGGGGTGGGCCAGGCACCCTAATAGTCTACACCCCAAGTTATATTCGTAAGTATTCTTCCCTGCACTAGTTATGAGAAATCTAATGCTGTCCTGCAATTTCGATCCCCTTCATCTCTGGTACCTCTGAACCAAATTTCATGAAACATCATGGATATGCTCTTCTGGGATAGTGTCTACAGTGTGTCCAAATTTCATATTTGTACCTTACATAGTTTTGATTTTATAAGCGGTGGAAGTTTTGTGTTTTATAATGGGAGAGTGCTCCCACCTTATGTATAGAACAGCTGTCACTACTCTTTATTTTTCAAAAATCACTGTACACAAACTCATTTCACTTCTAAAACACAGGAGAAGGATTTTCTGCCATCAGGGTCAGGAACAGATGTGTATCTCATAAGTGGATTTGTTGCAAACTTATTCCACAAGACCAAGCAGAACTCCTCCCTGAGTAGTGCCTTGAGCACCTTGTAGGGAGGGGAGCTATGTGGGTGGTAGGCAGAGATGTGGAGAAGTAGAGCTTTTGTCTGATCAGCACCAGATGCAGGAGAGGTTCTAACAAGACAGGTGGACAGGAAGGCAGAGCTAGTGGAAGCATTATGGAGCCACGCTAGTGGCTCCATTAGTTAAGGCGGAGCTGAT
>QEPC01004883.1:1537797-1548873 GCA_003113815.1 Sphenodon punctatus | reverse complement strand
GTAGAGCGCGTTACAGTAGTCGAGCCTCGAGGTGACGAAAGCATGGATGAGGGAGGCCAGGTCCTGGCCGGAGACATACGGACGCACAGCCTACGCACCAGATGCAGCTGGCGGAAGGCAGCCTTAGCGACTGCCTCCACCTGCCGCTCCAGGCGGAGGTCCGCATCCAATATCACCCCCAGACTCCGAACCTGCTGAGCTATAGGAGGGCGGACTCCCCCAACCAGGGCCACCCCCCCCTCTGCTCTCCCCACCAACATCACCTCCGTCTTATTCAGCACTCAGCCAGCCAAAAGTCCCCAGATGATATTGTGAACAATAGGGCTCCCTATTAATATCATGCTATTGAACTTTGTTCTGTTCTGTATTAATAATGCCTCTTGAATTTGTGCTAGATACAAAATCTAAGTAAGAAGACCAGTCCAGCAACAAGGCCTGCCTCCACATTACCTAGGTTTCTCTAGCCGTTGTTTCAAGGTCCACAAGACGCCACCTGCCTGAGCTCCACTCACCTCCATCTCACTGCTGCAGAGCTCCCCTCCTTCTCTCTCCTCGGCTCCTGGCTCCAGGAGTCCAGGTCTCCAGCAGCCCCTTGCACTGCCTGTGCCAGCGCGGGGGACAGGGCCTGCCAGTGCCTCCGACTCACCTGTCGCCACCTCCTCTGCCTCGCTGCTGTTGCGTGCAGTGTCTCAGGCAGCAGTGACAGCTCAGCTGAGCTGACTTGCTGAACTCGCTCGCTCGCTAGCCTTGCTGCCACACACAGCCATGCCACACACCTTGACCACGCTGCTGCTGCTTCCTTCCCATGCCCGGAAAGCGGAGGAGGAAGCCGTGAATCATGGTACCTCCCTGGCCCCTTCCTGCACGTAGAGAAAGGGTAGGAGCAAGCGAGGAGGAATGGAGCACACAGCCACTTCTTATCACCCAGGCCCAGACAGCCGCCAGCTGATCAGTGCTGGCTGGCAATGGTAGGGGGCCAAAGTGGAGCCAGGAGAAGTGGGGAGCCAGTGGCAGCAGCAACAGCAAGGGCTACACTGCCTGTAGCCACCGCTGCCGAGGCTTATGGGGGTAGCAGAAGCCAGTAGGATGGGCCTCCCAAAGGCTGTGGGCCCTCAGTAGATGCCTGGTTTTGCCGACCTCTGGTGCCGGCACTGGCATTCTGAAGTCTGGGTACTACATTGTATATCGAGCGCATTGGCAATTGACTGAGGGTTTTTCTCCTTCCTCTGTAGCATGGGTGTGGCTCACCTCTTTGGGACACCTGGATCCTCTTTTTCTAAAATGATTTCCTGTTGTTTTAGGCGTCGATGTGTTCTGGTTGGTCCCAGTCTCTACTTGTAGCTATTGGTGGGATTTCTCTGTGCAGATGGTTGGGGTGTAGCAGTGGTGCAGGGGGCTGGGCTGTAAATGTCCCTTGAGGTCCCTTCCAGCCTTGTGACTCTGACTCTATTTCAACTACAAACTTCAAATGTAAACCAGTTGGCACTTGCCAACTCTTGTTCTTAATAAGATGTGAACATGTGCCAGGTTATTACCACTTTTGCTGTCTGAGATGAACCACAGATGTATTCTTCACTTGGTGTAGTTACATAAGACTATTTTAAACATATTGGGGGTGGGGGTGGGTGTTGCAACTAACCTGTATTCTACTTTTAGTATGTGTTCAGATGTCCTTTGTATAACTTCCTCCACAGAGATGTTTTGGGCCAAGAAGATATTTTTAACGAAACGCAAATGATTGTTCTTTTGGGATGTTGCTTAGGAAAACTCTTAAGTGTGAGCTATGCCAATTTGTTGCACAGCTGTTAAAATGACATAATGGTTTTGTTTGATTAAGAGCATAAATAAGAACTTCCTTCCTCCATTCATAGTTACTTTAGCTGTGTGAAGCATTCCCGATAAAAAAATTTCTGATTACTAGTACTGAGAAACAGTCCCTATAAAATATATATATAGTGTATATATTTGCCTGTTTCTTCTGTAACTTAACCTCCTTAGTTTTTACTAAGGTAAAAGAAAACAGAATGTGGCATAAATTGGGCAGAAATTATTGAAATACATCATGGATTTTGGTTTGAGGCTGTTTGATCATATAGTACTTCCCCCTGCCTCCTCTGAAACAGTTCCTTTCTTGCCAAAACTGTTGGAAGCATTTTAAAAAACCTATTTTTAAGACAAAACAGAATTTTAGCCTAAGTAAAATGGTTAGCATATTCTCTCCTCCTTGCTACATGCAATAAAGGTGTTACTGTTTTTATTGTGATCCATATTTCCTGCCAATGTCAAGTTCAGAACTGGAAGGAAATGACTGCATTGGTGATCCTGTTAATGAATGCAAGTCTAAGTGTTTCAGAGAAGAACTCAAGTTTGGCTGGTATGATAAAAATAAAATAAAACTTTCTAATGTTTTGTTTTAGGAAGTACCTGATTCTCAGAGTCTGGGGCAGTTTCAGCAAGCATAGAATAATCATGCTTCTAGTTATATATTTTTCTGATGATTTCATGTAACACTTGGAAATTACTTGGAACTTGTTTGCTTCCACTGTTATAAAAACTGAAAGTTCACATCTGATTTACTAAGATAACAGGTGCAGAGTAATTGTATCACATACTATAATGAAATGCTTGCTAAAACATTTTAAATATTCTGAAAATTCTTTTATGGTGGCATTTTAATGAGGTATTGATTTTTGCAGCATTTAAATGTCACACTTTGGTTTTTAATAAGTACAGTTTACCTATATAAATACTGAAATGTTGTATCTGTTAAAAGTGTACACATTTTTGGGTAAGGAAATATGAAAAGACTTGAAAAATGTTTGGTCTGAAATGTTGGTGGAGGAGTTATGGAGAGTTAGCTGTAGAATTTAATCCACTGCTGGTGGGGGTCAAAGCCCTTTGGGCTTTGATGCTGAGGCTTTATGTTAAAACTGAGTTTTATATTGGAAACTGAGTTTTTGTTCCCATTTTTATATCTACATTATGTCTGTTTTCTTTTATCCAAATGTGATTAAATGTAACTTCCAGAGCCTGATGTTTGTTAGAGATACTCTGTCAACGTCTTCTTTGTCCATCATCCTATCCCCCAGAATTAAGCAGATCATCTCCTTTCCCAGTCTCCACCAATTGTCCCAATTCAGAATATTTTCCATTTTGAGGAGAGAAGTCGGGTCAAAAGAGATACATATGTTGCATTTATAATTTGCAGGAGTACAATATGGAAAAGATACATGAGTTTCTTTACTGGTACTGTAGTTGCAAAGGGGAAAAAAATAGGTTATTGAAGACTTTCTCAGGATGAAAAGGCTCTCTCAGGATGGAAATGCAGGTGGAGCTGCATATTGCTGGTATGTATTTAAGCCATACTAATAACTTTTGATTAACCATGTTGCTGTCTTCATATGCCATCCATAATGGAAATACAGACAGTTTGAGTGAGAAACAGATTTGACTCTGTTCCCTTCTGCCTAAATAGAAAATATCTTGCTGCCCTTGATGACTGTTTGTTTGGAAGCTGCAGCTGGTTCAGAATGCAGCAACTTGCCTCCTTGCAGGGACAATGTGCCAGGAGCACACTACACTGGTGCTCCAAAGTCTGCACTGGCTGCCTATAGCTTTCCAGGCACAATTCAAGGTGCTGTTTTGACCTTCTGGGCTCCACAGATCTCAAAGAACACCTGTCCTTCCATACCCCATTATGGCCCCTGCGATTGACTGAGTGCCTCCCTGTGCGTGCTGCCTGTTAGTCTGGTTCATATGGCAAGGGCTTTCAGGGGGGCTTCCTCGGTTGCTTCCCCCTTGCTGTTGAACTCCCTTCCCCCAGAGGTGTGCCTGCGTGCTTTCTGGAGGCGGTGCAAGACTTTTGTTTGAATAGAAAGGCATTTGGTGAGTGGGGATAGGGATTGGGTGGGAGGCTTTTTGGGAGGTTGGGGTTGGAGTGAATGGCTTTGGGATGAGGATAGGTTGGGGGTTTTTTGTTCGTTTGTTTTGTGTATTAAATGTTGTTTAATTGTATTATGTTTTTATTATTGTAAGCTGCCCTGAGCCTTTTGGAAAGGGCAGGATATAAGTTTAAATAAATATCTTGACTTGGTTTCTTGATAGTAGAAAGTGAAACTTCCTCTGACTTTATGTTCTATGGAAAAGACATGGAGGAAGTGGAGTGGAGCTGCTCAGAAAAGGAATGAAATTGTGTGTGTGTCTGTGTGTGTGTGTGTGTTACCATCACACTTGCCAAGTCTGGCTTTCGTAAGACCTATGAGATGCACAGGAAGGATTCCTTCAAGACAAGCAGGAAATAAATTCTCAATCATACATGAACGGTGGAGAACTTTTTAAATGGCAACACCTAAATAATTTCACATTTATTTCCCCAGAATATAAAATTACTTAAAGTTTAGAGTTTGACTGTCAAAAACACATTTTTAACAGTTCTGAGGTCAAGATGCAGGGGATTAAAGAAGGGTGGATATAGCACCTTAGTGAATTAAGAACTTGTGGAGACATGATTCAAGGAATGTTGCTTGTAACCATGTACCAACCTACGTGCTTGTCTTTATAATTCAGACATTGAACCAACAAAGTTTCATCATGGAGGCTGTCTTCTCTTTCTGGAATACTGCCCTTTTCTTCATGCAACCATTTGACTGATGCAGTATTGCTGCTGCTTAATAGCTAGCTAGGTAATTATGCAGGATGGTTCTTTTGAGGTATTAAAGATGAGAATTCAAATAACAGGTAACTGTTTTTGCCTTCTGACATTCTGGGTACAGCTACATGATACACCTACCGTGCCTTGGCCAGATAGCCTTACCATGTGATACAGTGCATTGTGTGCCCGGCAGCCACCAGATGTTCCTCTCGCCATATGGCAAGGTAGGCATCTGGCAGCTACATGTAGCGTTCTCGGAAAAAGCTGGGGATGCAGCACATAGCAGCCTTAACCAAAGTGTGGTTAGGCTGCCCAATGCGCAGTAGTGCGATGCCACTCATGTGCCTGGTTCCCATCTGCTCTGCTGTAGGGCTTTGAGTGGTAGACACAATCTTGAGTCCTGTGTGGCTGTGTCATGGCTGGGGGGTGGGTCAGGGGAGAGACAGGACTGGGCAGCTGCTTGTGTGACTGGCACCTCAGCCTGCCCTGGGGTGTGGCGGGATGGCCGACAGCGTCCCTGCCCGGCTTTCCCATAGGAGAGGGACAACTGTCCACCATGCTCCCCATGGCATGTGGGGATCAGGCTTGCTGTTGCTCTCTTCCCCACTCTCAGCTTTGCTTCATTATCAGACAGTCATTATTTTGCAGCTCCGTAGATAAACTGCATGCTGTCAACTTTTGCATCGCTTCATTTTCAATATCCTTTGTTCTTTCTGTGCTGACATCGCTGCGTGTTCCACGTGTGCACAAGTGAGTTTAGAGAATTTGAGCACCAATTCTCTGAGTACATGTATGAACAGTGAAAAGGGCACCACCTGGTTGAGTAGGGAAGAGCCCTCTATATGACTTTGAGCCATTTGCACCTAAAAAGAATCCAATACATAAAACTAGTTGGCAGACAGAGAGATTGCTGATCTTCACTGTGCAACACACAGGCCTCTCTCTGTCTCAGCTCTGTAATCCCCGTTGTCTTTTTCCTGTTGCTGGGCCTGCAGTGAAGAGACTAGTGTCCTGCACCTTACTTTTCTGGTCTTTGATTTGCATTGACTGCTTTGGCAAACTAGTGGAGAGAACAGTCATGCCAAAAAGAGGAAGGGGGGGGGAAAAAGAAAGAAAGAGGTTAAGCTTTAGGTTGAGATCAAAGAAACAGAATCTCTGCATTCTATTTATTGGAAGCTCATCTTCCATTCTGCCATTTGAGGGAAAGGGTGTTCTCCACCTCTCATGCTTCTGAGGTGTCTGGCTGGGGAACCCTGGGGAACACTGTTACTCAGGTAATGGTATGCAGTTTAGCCTCTCATGTGTTTCCATAAGCAAGGAGTTAAATTGAGAATAAAATGTATTTATTTATTTATTTTATTTATTAAAATGTACATGCCATCCTTTCCGTAGAGGCTCAGGGTGGCTCACAATTAATAATAAAATAACAATAAAATCCATATAGTAAAACTCCCACCCTTCCCCTACAACCCTACCCAAAAATCCAACCAACACCTATCTTCGCCCACCAACTGTATTTTCAAATTAAAATGTTTTACACGACCTCTGGAAGATGCTTAGGATTGGGCTCAAGTGAACTTCCTGGTGAGGGGAGTTCCACAAAACTGGGGCAGCAACTGAGAACACCCTCCTGTGCATCCACAGACAAAGACAGCCAATGGAACCTGCAAGAGGGCGCTCCTGGCCGACCGTAGGGGCTGCAATGGAACATAGTAGGAAATGGGGTCTCTCAGATATATGGGACCAAGACTGTTTAGGGCAGGGAACTTTTTCCTCCTGGGAACCACTTTGAAAGCTTGCACAAACTCCGAGGGCCGCACATAAGTTGGGGCAGGGGTGGTTAAGGAAAGGAGGACCCAAATCATGGGTCTGTGTCATGGAACTGTCCCCTATCCTTGTTTGCATGACCTCATCTCTGTTCCCTTCCCTTGAGCTCAGTTTTTCAGTGATTGGAGGTAAAAACTGGATCCAAGGGCCAGATCTAGGAAGTGGAAAGGGGTCACATAAAAACTTGCCACAGGCCTCATTTGTCGCCCAGGCCTGAGGTTCCCCACCACTGGTTTAGGGCTTTAAAAGTTAAAACCAGCACCTTGAATTGTGCCCAGAAAGCTATAGGTAACTAGTGCAGACTTTAGAACTCTGCTGTAATGTGCTCCTAATGACTCATCCTTGAAAGGAGCCGAGCTGCCGCATTCTGCAGCTTCCGAACAGTTATCCAAGGCAGTCCCATGTAGAGCATGTTGCAGTAATCTAGCCTCGAGGTGATGAAAGCATGGATGATAGTGGCCAGATCCAAATCAAAAAGAAAAAGCCACAGCTGTCTTGGTAGATAGAGGTGGTGAAAAGCACTCTTGGCTACTGCTACCACGTGATATTCCAGGTTCAGCAAGGGATCCAAAGCACTCCCAAGGCTGCAAACCCAATCGACCAGAGGAGACTGGGTCCTGTCAATAACAGGTGTCCCAGTCCTCTCAAAGTCAAAAGCCGGCCAACCATCATTACTTCAGTCTTGTCAGGATTTCGCTTCAATCAGATCACCCTCATCCAGTCCCCAACAGCAGCCAGACATCGAGTAATCACCGAGACTGCGGAACATAGTTCGGATGAAAAAGAGTGGTAGACACGAGTGTCATCAGAATATTCATGACATCTCACCCCAAACCTTCGAATGACCTCGCCCATGGGGTACTTGCCTCTGCAAACAAATGGTGTTAAAGCCGGAGGGCTTAACTGTCTGAACTGAAGGGAGATAATTGCTTCCACCCAATCCTGAAAAACATCAGAATTCTTTTGTTATAGTTTGTCTTCATTAACTGCTTGTTACTCTAACTTCACTTTCAGGCAATTTCCCATCTGTCTTAACCCCTGCTTATGGGAACAAGAAGTGGAAAGGAGGTAGCTACTCCTGAGTAACTACCTTGGCTCATAAGAACAGGCCGTACGTGATGAACGGACTGTTTTTTCCAAGGGTGATAAGAACTGGTGCTCTGTGGTTCCCTTTCATCTCCTGTGGAAGATTCCAGAATCTGTCACTCCCTCTTTGTAGAGCCCTCCTCCTGTACTGGGAAAAGATAACAAACTCTTTCATCCCTAGGGTTTTTGACAGTTGATCTCTCATTTGTCTACACACAAGCTTGTAGCAAAGCAATTAATGTGATTTTCATTTACTCTTGTTGTTTTGATTGCTGGTCTGTGTGGCCTAGGATTCTTGAGATGTCACGTGCTCTGTCAGATCTGCGTTTATGCATAGTGATGTAATAACTTGGCCCCAAAATTCCCAAGCTGATGTAGGTATCCTATAGAATCTTGAAATGCAGTGAGATCTTTCAGATTCCCCGTTTCCCAAGATTATCACAGGAGAGTCGCAGCACTAGGAAGCACTGTTTCCTGTTGATGCTGGGAAAGAGAACAGAAGGTGGTTCTTCAGTGGGGAATAGGGCTTCAGCTGTGTTTTCTAGGAAGGAAGGGAAAATGAGATGTTTAAATATTGAATAGAGAGATAATAAACAGTCTTTAGTTCCAGTTAAGATTTATTGTTTTTTAGATGTGTAGACTGTATATGTAATGAAACCACTTTGCAGCTGAAGACTTTTTTTTTTCCTTGTGCAAGAATTCTCAGAGCATTATTCCAAGGAACGTTTGTGTCTCTGGGAAGAAGTTAAAATGGTCAAGATTTATTTTGTCTGTGTGTATGCATGCAAATTATTTGCTTAGCCCTGTTGATACCAGTTGCTGTTTTTGGATGCTGCTGGAAATTGATACGAAACAATATCACGCAACATACCGAAATTTAGTTGCAGTTACTAAACTACACCTAAAAATCTATAAGGGCACACATATATTTTTTTTACAAATAAGACTTTAGACTCTAGAATGTAGCGAGGAGACTACACTTTTGTTCCTGAAGCTCTGTCACCAATAGCTCAAAAATCCAGAGGTTGGTTGGTTTGTGTTTTGTTTTTATTTTATTAATTTTAAATTTATCCCCCATGAGGCTCAGGGCAGCTTACAACATAAAACAGCATCTAAAAATCACCTCATTGCCCCCCCCCACCCAACTCTACATCTCTCATTTCTCAATGTCCCTCCTGTCCCACCTTTAATGGGAGCAGCCCAACCTACTGCAGTAGTAATGTACTTCACTGTTTAAAAATCCACTATAGGGCAGACTTTGCTTTAGCCAGTGAACTAGAAACACTGCAGTTTTCTTATTTTTTCACCCATCAGAAAGGAAACTGTAACTCCTGTCACACAAATGTTTGATCAAAGACTGAAAAGCAATTAAAATTGAAGCTTTGTGTTCTCTTGTTTTTTGTTTTTAAATCTTTTATTGGAGAAGTCGCAGAAACATTTACATATAATCATATGAAACTCCAGTGTACAAAACCTTAACTACCATAATACACCAAATCAAAACATCAATAAAACATGACCAAAAAACAAAAGAGAAGTGGTGTGATGTAGGAACTCAACCTTATCGTAAGTCATTATATTAATGCAACCTGTTGAAATCATGTACCTCATTCGCCTTAACAATTCATTTTCTGTAAAAGTCTGTTGGGATTTCCATGCGCTAGCAAAAATGTGAAGAGCAGCCAGTCTAATTTGATGACCAGCTAATTCTCTGTCTTTAAGTATTAGACTATGAGGGAAAATGCCTAGCAAGGCGGTAGCTGGTTTCAAAGGCAAATTCAGATCTGTTATTTCCTTCATATATTGCCATACATACCGCCATAGAGGATGAACCACTTCACAGTTCCACCAGCAATGCAACGTGGTGCCTTCTTCCCCACATGGATGGTGTTTTGGTTTGATTCTGTCCCCCTCTTTTATTTTTAGTAGTGGCAATAAATCAGGAGAGAAGCTTCCATAGCAGAGAGTATCTTCTAAACTAAGGAATGATTACACATGAGGAAGGAATGGCCTGTCAGTCAAAGGAAACTAATGGAGAGAAGATCAGGAGCACAGTGCTAGAACTGCAGGGCAAAGATGACTATTTCTATTAGAAAAACTTTTTCTTGAAATGAACCTTCTCACAGATTCCATTTTTTCCTCCCCCCACTGCATTAACGTATAATTAGCTCCATAAAACTTGCCACCTACCCAATATCATGACGTAAAAGTAGTAGGTGGTCTCTCCTTTCACTTTTTTATCACTGCTACTCAGTAACATTTCGCCATGTTTTTACCGAATTGTGACATCAAAAGGGATTACACACATGTAAGCATTTTTTAGGATGAGGACCTAAATTCTGTATACCTCCCTGCTTTTGTGCAAATATCCTAGAGAGGTGATAGATGAAGATCCCCTAATCTCTTCCTACCTTCACCTAGCAGCTCACCCATGCAGCAAGTAGGATTTGATTCTTTAAAACAGGGAGAAAAATCTTAACTCCTGAAAAGTTAATGCAGTTTTTTTTGTGTGGTTTTGTTTTGTTATGCCGGTTTAGGATTTAAGTTTTGCTTATAATACTAGAGGTAGGTAAATGGTGGGTCAGGAGCCACATGCTATTCTTTGGCACCTGTACTGTGGATCTTGCCAGAACGCTACGTAGGAGCGTGTCCATGTAGCAAAGTCAGGAGCAAGAGAAGCCAAGCTCCCATTTCCACTGCTGCTGCTGCTAGATCCTCATGAGGGCCATGGGCGCAAGGGCAAGGCACACTGCTCTTATCCCCAATTTCGGGGGAGCCATGATCAATGTAAAGTGTCCTGTGACTCTCTGCAATAGGAAAATTTTGGTATGCAGCTTTTGGGCTTGGGAACATTGCCCACCCCTGCTATATACCCAGTCAAAATAACCACACCTCACAGGATATAGTACTGAAGTTAAATACCTGTCTGTACAAGTTGTTTTAAAAACAAGTTGTGTAAATACATTTTCCAGCTAGCTGTGATTTAACTATGTTTAACAAGCATGGATTTATATTTAGTATTTTTTAAAAATCGTGCTGTTCAATAGAACACTGAACTGTTCTAAATGTTAACTATTAGAGTCAGAAATCACAGTTGGGCACTATAAGTGCTAAAATGCTGATAAAAGCAATATAAGAAAGGGAAAAAAAATTCGCCAAGAAGCAAGCAATGTCATCACAACAAGCTGCCAGACAAATTCTGGAATTCAGTTTAAACAAGCAAAGCGATCTGGAAAAACAGAAAATATAGTATGCTTTTCCTATAAATTATTCCAAAACCAAATTTTATTTAAAAAAATTATAAACTTTTGAAACTTTACAAAGTGTCCATTAATTATTATTATTATTTATTTATTTTATTATAAGCATTTATATAGTGCCAGCGATGTACCTGGCGCTTTACAAAGAATAAGATAGACACAGCCCCTGTCCGAGAGCTTACAATCTAAAGACAAGGAAGGGGGAACAAAAGGAGAGACAAGGGATGCAACAATCATGAGGATGCAAGAGCT
>QEPC01004883.1:1507646-1518632 GCA_003113815.1 Sphenodon punctatus | reverse complement strand
AAGGAGGTTACAGTAATCGAGGCGAGAGATGACCAGAGCATGAACAAGAGTTTTGGCAGACGAGACAGAGAGAAAAGGGCAAATCTTAGCAATGTTATGGAGGGAGAAGCGACAGGATTTGACAGGGCTTGGCAAGGAGGAAACCCATGCTGGCCCTCAGGGCGGGGTCGATGAGAGAACGAAAGGCCCCCCCGAGCACAGAGTGGCTGGGGTAACGAGTTGGAGGGTGAGATCCAGGTTTCTGTAAGAGCAAGGAGTTGAAAGGGGTGAGAGAGGAAGAGCTCATGGATGAAGGGGGGTTCTAGATAGCAGTATTCTGGAAGATTCCTGTCCACCCCCTCAGTAAGTATCCCTCCCTTCAGGGAGGTGAGGGGGTATAAAAGGAGGGGGTGGTGCCTAACCCACCAGTTCCGAAATAACCCAGCTGACAAAACAGTTAGAGTATCTAACTGAGGGGAAAGTGGGCGAGTGGTGAGAATGCATGGAGCCATCTTGAAGAACTAAGTTACGGTAAGTATCCTTATTTCTTCAAGTGACTCCATGATTCCCACCTATGGGAGAATCCAAGCAGTTGTTCTTACCTGTAACGTGGCGGTGGGAGCTGGATCATGGCTGAACAGCCAACAGTACCGCTTTCCCAAAGGATGCATCTCACCATGTGGCCAAGTCTAGAGAATAGTGTTCAACAAAAGTGTCAGCAGAGCGCCATGTTGTGGCTTTACAGATGTCAGCGATAGGAGTGTGTCGATATGCCACTGTAATGGCAGCCACCGCTTGAGTGGAATGGGCTCTTAATCCAGGCAGGGGGTCTTTCCCTGCTAATTGCTAGCAAGTAGTAATGCAAGCTGAGATAATCTTAGACAAACATTGAGAGGGCAACTTGATCCCAGAAGACCTTCCCTCAGAGGCAATGAAAAGGGGGTCTGACTTTTTGATTCTATTAAGATAGACTGCTAACGCGCTTTGCACATCAAGCATGTGGAGAGATGCTTCTAATCTTGATGTGTGGGGTTGAGGGAAGAAAGTAGGTAGTGTAATAACCTGGTTAATGTGGAAAGGGGAGACAATCTTAGGACAGAAGACTGGGTCTGTTTTTAACTGCACTTTGTCTTTGAACAAGAGAAGGTAAGGGGGAAATGCTCTGAGTGCTGCCAGTTCAGAGACTCTGTGAGCTGAGGTATGTGCTACCAGAAAATGACTTTGTATCCTTAAGACCTCTTTCATACGCTAGAGAGAAGCTCAAACGGAGGTTTTGTTAGCATAGAGAGAACAAGTGTCAAGTCCCATTGAGATGTTGGGATGGTAGTTGGCTGTTAGAGGTTAAGTATTTTCATAAAAGAATGGATAAGATGTTCCAAAAAAAGGGTTTTTTGGTCTGGGTTCTGAAGATGTGCTGACAGAGCCACAGATGAACACGAACAGTAGAAATAACCATGCATGCTTGTTTGAGATGGAAGAAGTAGTCAGGGATAGCTGACAACGGTAAGACAGAGTTCAACTTTTTCAAAGCACACCAAGCAAGGAATATCTTCTATTTGGCTGCGTATGTCTTCCTAGTAGATAGTTTCCTTGAGCTCACCAGGACATTTTGGATATGTATTGGAAGACTGTTATCTGGTTCTTTTATGGTATATATCACGCCACGAGGTAGAGTGAATGGAGATCTGGGTGGATCAGAATGCCACCTTGTTGTGTAATTAGGTCCACAGAAAAAGTCAATGTCAATTTGCAGGTCTACATGGACTGAAGTGTTGAGTACCAGGTCTGCCTGGAACACTCCGGAGTGATCAGGATAAGACACATCCGATCCTTGTGAGGTTTATGTATCATTCTCTGAAGTAGCAGGAATTATGGGAAGGCACAAGCAAACAGGTTGGTCCATGGCATGGCAAAGGCATTGGAGAATGATCCCAGTGCCCTGCCTCCTCTGCTGCAGAACAGGGGTAACTTCCTTTTGATCTCGAAGGCAAAGAGGTCTATACTGGGTTTGCCCCATTTCTTGAAAAGTTGACAAGAAATCTTGGGTGAGAGTGACCATTCATGTCTCTGGCAATGTACCCTGCTGAGATGGTCCACTAAGGTGTTCTTTTCCCCTGGAAGATGAATAGCTGACCGTGCGATTTGCGCAACTATGCACTGGTACCTGGTCCAAAGTACTTTTTTTGTTAGTGTCTTCGACCTGCCCCCCCCCACCTGTTGAGATAATAGATCACAGTGATGTTGTTGAAGATAATCTAGACACGCTTGCCTTCTTTGAGAGTCTGGAACATTTGCAGTGCCAGCCGTATCGCCCTGAGCTTGAGGAGATTGATGTGTAATGCCGTCTTCTCCAATGACCACAGGCCTTGTGTAAATAGTCCGTTGAAGTGTGCTCCCCAGCCTTCTAGGGACGCGTCCATGGCGATAGATATGGTCAGGTCCTGTTGCTGGAATGAAGTCCTCGTGAGGACATTGTTGGGTTGCGTCCACCATTGGAGGGAGTTTAGAATAGATGGTGATATGTCTGGACATACTGTCTATGCTTGGGGTGTAATTGTCTCTTAGCCACTGTTGTAGAAGTCGCAATCTGAGATGTGCATAAGGGGTCATTGATGTCACTGATGCAAAGAGTCCCAGTAACCGAAGAAAAAAGATAGTTGGACGGGTGGGACGTCGATGGAGCTGCTGGATCATTAAACAGATGCTGTTGAAGCGATCTATAGGGAGGGAGGTCTTCGCCTGAACCTTCCATCAGGTGGAAGGGCTACGGTGCTGGTTAGTTTTGTACAGCCGCTTCCATAGGCTTGTGAGGCAGTGTTGATTACTGGACCCAGGTTGAGGATCCGAGAAAAGGTCTCTTTGCAGGCCAGAAAAGAGTGCTGCATTGAGGGACGGGTCCCCCTCTATGATCTCTGACAGGAAATCAAAATCCCTTTGAGACTGTGGTAAGTCTGATATGGGCCCCACCTGAATATGGAACCCCAAATCTGCGGGAATAACATCGCCCTGCACGGGCTCAGGCTGAGCGCTCCTCCACTGTTGTTGTTTTTTGGCTTTGTGGGGTCATGTGGCTTGGCTTGCCGCTTCTGTTTGGGGGGGGGCAGCCCTGAGCGGGGAGGAATTATCTGGTGGTTGAAGAGCCTGCTCCATGAGGAAGTCGTTGAAGCATCTCCAACAGTCGTTCATGGCTCTTGAAGAAAGCACCTGACAGGCCCTACTATAGTGTCCCTCACCAAGACAGAGGAGGTAGTTTTCATGTCAATCAGAGATGGGTATAGGATTACCATAGGAGGTACAGCGCTTGAATCCTGATTTTTTGGCAGGCCTAGCTGCCATACGTGGCAGGCCGCCTGTTCAGCCTAACAGCTAACTTCCTAATCAACTAACTACTAATATAGTACTAAGTGCTATATACAATATAAAATAACAAAATCTAACTATATACATTGAACTATAAACAGACTGCTGAGGTAACTTGCGAGAGAAAAGAGCAAGTGATCCTTCTGCCAGATGTGATAAAAGGAACTGGTGGGTTAGGTTCCACCCCCTTCTTTTATACCCCTTGCCTCCCCCATAGTGGGTGGGTGCGCGTGTGTGCGCGCGCAAGGAAAATCACATGTACTACCAAGATATTTTTTTGAATGAACCTCTTGTTGAAATTCTGGCAACACTTCTATAGAAAGATTCTTAAAAATTGACAAAATTGGCAAAGACAGAGATTAAGAACAAATATCCCTGCCATAAAACAAAAACCAAACAAAGGAGCGCAGATTTGAAATGATTCATATACATTTTGTTCTTACAGTTCTCACTAAGTTTAATAAGCAAAATTCTACTCCTTGCATACTATATACTGGGGTTCTGGTTCTTACAATTGATTACTGTTACCATTGACGTAAGAAAGCTAGATGAAAAGAATCCAAAAGGTATCCTCCTGAACACTGCCCTTCAGAATCAAAATTCATTTTGCAATGAAGAGCATCTCTGAAGATAATTGTGTACCAAAAATTCACCTCAGTTTCACTTAAACAAACAAAGTCTATGAGCTCCACTTTTAAAATAAACTCCTGGGAGAAGCATCCAAGCCAGAAACCAGTCTCACCACTTTCAGATTGCTTTTCTGTTAAGGGTTACAGCTGCTAAGAAGAACAGAAAAAGAGACTTGCTGAAATCTGAAAACGTTGTCAAGAAATCTTGTCAAGAAAAAAATTCCACTAGTTATGAAGATCAGAGTTATGCCTTTTCAGACAGACTCCAAGCTGTGGGATATTTTGTACTTCATCCCCAACAAAGGAAGGGAGTGAATAAGTTCCCATAGAAAGAAATGTACATGACCTACTACTGAAGAATTGTACAAACCATTAGTCTTGGATAAGATGCTGGCAACTGGGTCTTTCAAAAAAGTAGCCTTTAAAAAGAAGGGTTTGAATCATGAGCTAGGTTATTGCTCCCAGAAAGTAGTACCTTGACTGGATTTCAGACTGAGATTAAGGCTACAGACCTCTGCACTGAGTGAAATCAAATGAGGTGATAGCCAGCTAGAGTCCATGTTTGATCCCATTCAGCCCCCAATCAGATGTTTAGCATGTCCAACCTAATGAACAGGTAGCCCCTGCATGTATTTCTCGTGCGTTTGGACAGCCCCCTCTCACAGGTTTAGCACAACAAACCTAACAAGCGGGCATTCTTCTCCACCATGTTCCACCCATTAATCCACTCTCCCAGTATCCAGCGCCCTGTCATGATGTGCAGCCATGGCAAACTATGGGAAGAAGCCGCCGCCCCAGTTGTTTGTTTCCTCCAAGCTATTCTCACCCCGGGAGATGGCCTAGTGCCTACTATCCCTGCCCACCCATGTGGGTTCATACATGCCAGTACTTGGTGGCAGGAAGTAACCTTTTGCTATGCACAGAATGCTGAGTTTATTAGATTTGTATTTATAGAAAATGTAGCCAACCACAGTACAAACACCTCTTACTTGGGAGTTCCCCACGGCTCTGTCTTGGGCCCCCTTCTCTTCTACCCTTACACGCTTTCTCTGGGTAAACTCATTGAAACCCACGGCTTCCAGTATTTATTTATTTATTTATTTTATTTTAAACCATTTTCGACCCTGCCCCGCCTGCTCCAGGCAGCCCGGGGAGGCGTACATAATAAAAAACACATAAAATCAATGACACAATAAAAGAGAAGGAAAATAAATCTAAAAAGAAACCCTTCCCCCCCCCCATCCGTAACCCACACACCGCACCCTACACCCCATCTTTCTTGCCAAAAGCCAGGCGGAACAGCCAGGTCTTGCACATACGGCGAAAGGAAGGGAGGTCTGGGGGCAACAGGGCCTCCGCCAGGAGGGAGTTCCACAGCCTAGGTACGGCCGCTGAGAATGCCCTCTCCATACCCTGGGCCACATGGGGGACCTCGAGAAGGGCGCTCCCAGCAGACTGCAGAGGTTGCTTTAGAGCATGGGGAGTTAGGCGATCCCGCAGGTAAGTTGCGCCATGGCCGTATAGGGCTTTATAGGTCAAAACCAATACCTTGAGTTGGACCTGGAAGACTATATGCAGCCAGTGCAGAGCCTGGAGCACTGGAGTCATGTGCTCACAGCAGCCCGACCCCATAAGGAGACGGGCTGCTGCATTCTGCACTAGCTGCAGTCTCTGAACCATCACCACATAGAGCATGTTGCAATAGTCCAATCTTGAGGTAATGAAAGTATGGATGATAGTGGCCAGGTCAACATTTGAAACATACAGCTAAAGTCGTCACACCAGATGTATTTGGCAGAACACACTGCTCACCACAGCTCCCACCTGGAGATCCAGGCGGATCTGTGGGTTGAGGAGCATGCCCAGACTGCGAACCTGGACAGCCAGGGGAGGGCGAATCCCATCAGTGATGGGAGCCACCACATCCACTGCCTTACCGGCTACCATAACCTCCGTCTTGTTGGGATTCAACTTCAGTCGGCTTGCCCTCATCCAGTCCCCCCACAGCTGCCAGACATCGGATAAGCACCAAGACTGCCAGGTCTGGGTCGAATGAAAAGGAGAGGTAGAGTTGGGTGTCATCAGCATATTAATGACACCGCACCCCATACCATCTCACAACCTCACCAAGTGACTGCATATACACATTGAACAGGGGAAGGGACAGAATGGAACCTTGCGGGACTCCACACGTGAGGTCTCAAAAAGACAAAAAATAGTCACCGAGCACCACACGCTGAGTTCTTCCAGCTACGAAAGAGCAGAACCATTCAAGAACGATTCCGCCCACCCCGGCTCGGTCCCACAAGCAAGTAACCAACATCTCATGGTCAACGGCATCAAAAGCCACTGACAGATCTAACCGAATTAGCAGGGTCGAACAACCCTGATACAATTTTGCGGCAAAAGTAGTCAACCAAAGCCACGAGCGCAGTCTCAGTGCCATAACCCGGATGAAAGCCGGAGTGCTAGGGATCCAAGTAACCGGTGCTGTCTACATGTCCCTGCAGCTGCTGAGACACTACCTGCTCAGTAACCTTCCCTAAAAAGGGAAGGGTCGAGACTGGCCGGTAGCAGGCGAGGGAATCGATGGTTTTTCACTTGCATGCTGATGACATGCAACTCTCTCTCTCCACTCCTACGCTTTCCCCTTCCATCCAGATTTGTATTGCTGACTGTCTTGCTGACATCTCTGCCTGGATGTCTCATTACCAACTCAAGTGTAATATGGCCAAGACCAAACTCCTCATCTTTTCCCCCCAAACGCTCCCCTCCTATTTCCCCCTCAATTGCCATTGAGAGATGCAGCATCCAGCTTGTCCCTCAGGCCCGTAGCCTGGGATTCATCTTCAACTCCTCCCTCTCCTTTAAGCCTCAAATCCAGGCTGTTGCTAAATCCTGTCACTTTGCTCTGTACAATATTGCTAAAATCCAGCCTTGCCTTGCTGTTGCCACTGGAAAAACCTTAGTTCATGCTCTAGTCATCTTTCGCCTTGACTACTGCAGCTTCCTCCTTACTGGCCTCCCTTTCTCTGATCCGACCCCCCTTATCTCCATTCTGCGCTCCGCAGCCAAAATCATCCACCTTGTCCATCGCTTTCACCATGTACAGCCCCTCCTCTCCATCCTGCACTGGCTCCCTCTACAGGAAAACATTCAGTGCAAGCTCCTGGTCTTCACCTTCAAGGCTCTTCATGGCCTTGCTTCTCCATATCTCTCCGCTCTTGTATCCCGCCACGCTCCTACCTGGAGCTTTGCTCCTCCTCTGCCCCCACCCTTGCCTGATCGTGAACCCCTTGCTCCTCTAAATGTCTCTGCCCATTCTCCCTTGCTGCCCCTCATGCCTGGAACTCCCTCCCTGGATACATTTGCTCCGCTCCCTCCCTGCTAACTTTCAAATCCCGCCTGAAAACCCACCTCTTTAGTCAGGCCTTCCCTAGTTTGTCATGAGTGATACTGCATCCTTTCCCCCTCACTCAGAACCTAATTTCCTGTAACTAAGAAAAGCACGTGAGTCTGCAACTTCTCAACCTCATGAATGTACTTTTGTCTTTCCTGATGTTTACCCTTTCCTTTGTTTCCCCCTCCCTTGTCTCTTAGATTGTAAGATCCTTAGAGGTTAGGGACCTGTCTGACTGTGGATTGTACAGTGCCAGGTACATTGCTGGCACTATATAAATAATAAAAATAATAATACTGTCAGCTAGCATACAATTGAAAAGGCGCTTATGATACAAAAGACAAAATGGTGCATGTTCCCTGGGCTGTTAAATTTTTTTTGTTTTCATTTCACTTTTAATTTGTATCTCGCACTCTCTCACCAAAGGCGACTCGAGGCGGCTCACAACAAAAGTGGAAATATACAAAATAACACCTTACAGCAAATAAACATCATAACATGGAAAAGAAAATTGTGTCCCAAATGGACCAACAACACATAATTACAGTACAAAATTAACAAATCATCATTACAATACATCAAAAACCTGTCCTCATCATCCCTTCCATTTGCCCCATCCCTGCTGCCACCAGGGAGAGGGCCCATCTACAGCTTCCCCCCCCCTCTCCTACTCTCACATAATTTCAATACAAAATTAATAAATCATCATTATAATACATCAAAACCCTCTCATCATCCCTTCCATGTGCCCCATCCCTGCTGCCACCAGGGAGGGGGCCTATCTACAACTCCCCACCCTCCCCAACCCACCCCATGACTGGCATAACGTGGGCAACAAAGTCTCTTGAAGTTGGTAAATCCAAGAACATGTACACTTCCCATAATGGATGTGTCTGCTCACAACAGAATGCCTAGAATTCACACTAAAATCCCAGCAAGGATAATGGTTAGCCCAAAGCCAGCTTGATTCCCTGATGAACACATTTTTTTTTACATATTTAAGTTCAACGGTGGTTATTCCGTCTCTATTCGATTCTGTTACTTCACAGGTGTAGTTTCCTGCAGGTGCTTGTTTCAAAAGGTGTTACAGGGAGGCAATGCCTTTTGGTAACTCAGCTTGAGACACAAAGTTTGCAGAGGAGAAATCCGTGGCGCTCTGCAATTCATTTCTAAGCAAAGGGATAGTTGCAGACCGTAGCAACTTGCAAACAGCGTGGGGGAAGGTGCCCTGAGTCTTCTCTGCTTGGACTACTTGCTCCTCTAGGAAAAAGAAATGGTGTCCAACCATTTTCACAAATGCCTCTAGTTTATCCACTTTGGTGTAGATGAGCTGACAATAGCCCATTAAGTTCAAGGGAGTAAGAGACTGATAGCTGCTGAGGGATGTTAGGCAAATGCTACATCAAAGGCAACTTTTGGACTCAGCAGGCTGCTCAAGCGTAAGTAACTGTTTAGACTGTGGCCACTATACGAAAGCCAAAACTGAAGATCCCAAACAAGGTGAGGACCACCACCCAGCCAAGACAATGCAATGCAATCAACAGGGAAGCACATGTTTCCCTATGCCTCTTCCGTCAGCACTTGGTGCCTCGGAGTAACCTTTTTCTATGCGCACAATGCTGTGGTTATGGGTGCAAATCGCATACTTTAAGTGCTTATAGTGAACACTGAAAACAAAAGCAAAAATTCAAAGCTAAAGCAATTGGTCTTTGCATGTTGTCACCACCCAGTGTCTGGCTCACAGTGATGTATGGGCAGCAGGACTGGTGCAAGGAATTTTTCTGCTCTAAGAAAAATAATTTTTTTCTGCCCTATGAAGGGTTAATGATACCAACCCGGTAGCTCTGCATAATGAGGTAGTGGCAACTGTGAACGGGCTGCTCGCAGCACCCCATGGCCCCACACAGCTGGGGCGGGGGTCACACAAGATGCAGGGCTCCACATCAGGAGCAGGGAGCTGGGGAGGAGAGCGTTGCTGAGACAGCGCCCTGACAATCCCATCTCCCCCCCCGGCCCCCAAAAGGTCCTTTTCCCAGCACAGAGCCCGTTGGGGGCAGGCACATGCTGGTCCTGAGAGGAATCTGGCAGAGATGCCCACAGGGATCGCAGCACAGTGTCCCAGCTGGGTCTCAGCATCTCCTCTGGACTTCCCAGTCAGAGGCCCAGGAGTGGAGTGGATCCCTGGGAGCCCCAACTGCTGAGCTGTCCAGGGCCAGCCCCAAGTGTCCCCTTGAACTTCAGCAGGATTGTGAGGTGGCTGTACACCTCCCTCCTGCCCTCGGTTCTTCCAACCCCCAGCCCCAAAGCAACTTATTCTCACTCCCTTCCCAGCCCCCAAAGCGTCTTAACATTGAATTTGTTCAAGCATCTGTTTTATCAATAATAATAATAATAATATACATTATAAAATATATACTATTATATATTGTATAGTACATTACTTATTTGGCAGCTACTGAATGGGGCTCAGAGCAATTCACTAAATCTATTTATTTTTATTTATTTAAATTTCTATGCCGCTCTTCCCAGAGTTTCAGGGCAGCGTAAAAATAATGAAAACAGTAAAAATACAAAATGTTCTAAAACCACCCCAACCCTACCACAACACCCCACAAACATACCTAATATTACCACTCCATTCCCCAAACCATTCCCATTCCAACTGCAGGTGTGCAGTGCCGCCAAAACACACACTTCCAAGTGCGACTGTGCTATTTCAAACCATAACCTTGAATTACAAGAAAAGACTGGTTAGGAGAGGGGAGGGGAAATGAGGCTGGAGAGAAAGTACTGAATGTAGATGGGGCAGATTTTATCAGAGGGCAGGGGATTCTGGGGTGGGGTGGGGAATGTATGGAATGCAAAAGGGGGGGGAATGCAGGGACTTTGCGCCAAGTGTTGTGGAACCCACCATGGATCCTTTTTCGCTCCTCCCTCAGAAGGCTGGGGGTGGGGGGAAGATGTATTCCAGGCATTTGGTTAAGAGTCTAGCAACTCCTGCGCTGCTGGAGATCCCCGCCTCCCCCCAGCAGCTCAGGAGTTGATAGACCCGTAACCCTATGCAGTCTTATTTATTGGTGTTGGTGTAAGGAGGTGGGGTGTGGCATTGTGGGTGCTGAGGGATGTCCTCTCTCTGACTACCATCCTAGACTCCCCCCTCAGGACACCACCTGCTGAGCTCTCCTCCTGTCCTGCACCTTCAGAGCTGAAGGATCCATTCTGTTTCTCTTGTGTGTACAGAGTAACCAAGGCTCAAGCTCCTCCTATCCCTCAGACCTCTATGCAACCTGGGGCTCTGAGCCCATTCAGAGAGTCCCCTCCACTTCTTTCCCTTCCTCTCCAGTGTCCCCATTGCAAACAACCCACCACCACCACATTCAACTGGAGTATCTCAGTCACATTAATCTACCCCCACGCTGCTCCTACTACCCTGGCTGTGGCTCCTCCCGTCCTATGTCGTGGGCTGCTCTGAACTGTGAGCTCGGGGGGCTGAGTTTGCAGGTTGGGGGAGCCCCAACCCACTGTCCCCTCCCCCCATTCCAGAGATGCTCTCGCTAGAGGTGGGAGAGTGACAGATGGGGAGATCCAGCCATGCTCAAATGGGAGGGGGAAGTCTAT
>QEPC01004883.1:1443889-1496363 GCA_003113815.1 Sphenodon punctatus | reverse complement strand
GCATTTCACTTCTGGTAGTGAAGAGAGGACTGTCATCTCTGTATGGCTGCTTATGGAGTTGCATCATGCCAGTTGTACAGTTTACCATGCTATGCTGATATATCTGTATTGTTCCTATGACAAAACTGTGTAAGTTTTAGCTGGGTATGTTTTGTAAAACTGTCAGGAGAATAGGTGAGACCATAGTTACATGACCTCCTGCAGGAATGCTCTTCCCTTTTGTCCCCTGTACAAACCTCTATTTGTGCATAGTGCCTGTTGCAGTTGATGGGAAGGAATTCAAATTCAACATTTATTTACAGCTTTCACCAAATTTAGTGACATTACAATATCATGGTAAACAGAATACAATCATGCAGTAGTTGTCAGACTGTCAAACTTTAGAGACTTGGAAAAATAAAAAGCTCAAGTATGCTTAATTCAAAAAAGTAAATCCCACTTACAAAAATCCATATTTTCTCATCTTCCAATTTAGCTTCCTGGGCAATAGTAAGGAGAGGGAAAGGGGTTAGCTTTGGAGAACTACATTGAACAGAGTTAATCATTGCCAAGTCACAAGGGAAACACACACACAATAGTTACAATAGTTTTTAAAAGGGCTATGAGAGGTATGCTGCACATACTTGCCCTGAAATGAATGGAAGAGGTATATAAGAGTACCAACATCTTTTTTAGAAAAGGAAATAATTTACTTGAGAACACCAGCAACAGGAAGGCATACCCATGTTTCTAAAGTAATTGAATTAAAAAGGTATTGTACTTTGAGAATCTTTTTTTTATAGTTCTGTAGATATCCTTATTGTTTTCCAGCATAAGCTTTTAATGTGAAAATTTCCTAGCAGTGCTCAGGCTGCTTTCAGAGGACCCTGCCAAGAAGGAAATTTTCAGAGTGGGTAGGGGTAGAGTGCTGGCCCCACTGATTGACAAAAGTCAGGGCTGTGCTGGGTAGAAAAAGTAGAGAAAATAACTGCACATTCGGAAAAATAGCCACCATGGCTGTTCTGCACATCTCATCGCATCGCATTTTAATTTATATCCCGCCTCTCTCCGAAGACTCGAGGCGGCGTACAACATTATAAATATACATTGCTAGGGTTCACTCCCACGCAGGGGACCCAGCAGACAATATCATCATCATACATATCAACAAAAAAAACCAACTAATACCTCCTCTGACCACGCCTACACAACAGGTCAATGGCCATGCGTGGTCATTTTCCAAAATAGTGCCAGCAGCATCGGCACCCTTTTGGAAAATGACAGCCAGTCTGCACATGCCCAGCTGCAGGCTGTGCATGCGCAGAATGGCCACGGTGGCCATTTCTGTGCATGCACCGTTATTTCCTCTACTATTTCTGCCCAGCACAGCCCCAAGAAGGCCGTGCTAGGTGCTCCGTGTTGCCAGACTCTGGAGCCTGGGGGAAAAGGTACATCAACTACCCCCTCTCCCTCTCCACCCAGCTCTGATTCCCAGGACCCCTACCCAGCACATGCCTTGCCTGGACTCCTGCCCGGTTGCCTGCCCCAGCACTACTGTGGCAGGTGGACACGGGTCCAGGGGAGGCAGACGCTGGGCAAGGGTCCTGGGAAGCAACTACGCCCCCACCCATTGTGGGGCCCCCCCTACCTCCAGCTCTGCCTCCCAGGACCCCTGCGTGGCTCCTGCCCCAGTGCTGCACTGAGGTGGGCGGACAAGGATAGGGATGCGGGGGAAGGCAGGTACCAGCCAGGGGTCCTGGGAAGCAACTACCTACCTTACTCACCCTGGTGTGGCCCCTCTACCCCTCAAATCTGCTTCCCCTGGACCCCTGCCCAGCAGCCAGGAATCCGGAGGATGCAGAGCTGGGGCCAAACACATGAATTTAGCCTGTATTGCTCAAAATTGGAACCGATTCCGATCAATATGATCTAAACACCGATTTAAAGTTGGGCCGGTCTGATTCTTAACCAATTATGAATACAGTTTCATTACAATTTCCCATCCCTACTGACTCCTAGTTCTAGATTTATTTATTTTTATTTTTTTTAAAGGTGGCTCCTGGATTTATTTTCAATTTTTAAAAAAAAAATGTTTTGGTGGGTCTTGCCCACAAAAAGTTTGAGAACCAAAGCATTTAACAAGAAGTACATACTAATGTACTGAAACTAATTTTGATTCCTGAAATTTCCCAAGTTATTTTTGTTCTAGCCCTGTGTAGCTTCCCATAACATATTTTATTCTGGTTCCGTTTTCACCTGCTTCCTTGCTTATTAGCTATGATTTTAGAGCCTGAATCATTGAGAAACCCATGCTACTCCACTTTATAAAAAAAAAAATGCACTGGAATTTTTACTTTGATAAACTGCCAAAGAGTTTCCTGGACATTGCAAAATACGCGATTTTAAAATACTGTCGTTGACGTATGTCAACATGGTTTGCATTTCTAAAAGTAGTACTTTACATTTTGAGTTGATTTGCTCGATCATGGGTATAAAAATTAAAATCTAGTACTAAGAATCATATGTAAGGAATCTGAACTGTTTTTACAGTAATTTAGCTACTGAATAATGTTTTTGATTATTTGATGCCTAATTTTGATGTCTACATCAGCAGCAATGTGGTTTACGCTGAGAAAATTCTCTTTCCAGGACCATTGAGTTCATTTTTGTTTAGTCCAACTCCTGAGAAAAGAAGAGACATTTGGTCACATTAGAAGAGTGGTTTTTTGGGAGTCTACAATAATTTATAAAAAATGTAGCTGGCATTAGGATGGTTTGGGTGTGGACTTGTAAGGAGCTGGCAGAAAGGAGAATTTTAGTGCCAGACTTGCTGACATAAGACAGACAGCACCTTTGGAGGGTTTCTTCGGCTGCTAATTTTGTTTACAAAGTAAACAAAATGAGGATAAAGCGTCTGATCCAGGTTAGGATACTAAAACACAGCAACCCTTTAGATCACAAATACTCTTTTCAATCATTCATTTAAAATTTAAAAAATTAGGCACCCTCTGTACTGGAAGAGGGAAAAGGTATGAAAATGCCACTGCAAAATTGTGTTTCTACATGTTTCCATGCAACAATATTTATTTTTATTTTATTTATTTTATTTTTTCAGATTTATACCCCGCTCCTCCTGCAACGCAGCTCGGGGCGGCTTCCAACAATAAAAACACACTAAAATTCATTTTAAAACAATCAAATATTAAATATAAAATATAAAACAGGGCTAGACATAAATAAATAAGTGGGGGACTAAAATCCTCCCTCCCCACTCTCCCTCACAAAGGCCTGGGCAAACAGCCAGGTCTTACAGTTCCGCCGAAATGTTAAAAGGCTTGGGGCCAGGCGAGCTTCCTCCGGAAGGGAGTTCCACAGCCGCGGTCCCACCACCGAGAATGCCCTCTCCATCGTGGCCCCCCGTTTAACACGGGGGACCTCCAGGAGGGCACCCCCGGCAGACCGCAGGAGCCGCTCTGGGGCGCGAAGGGCGAGGCGGTCCCTAAGGTATGAGGGGCCAGGACCGTATAGTGGATGAAAAGAGAAGCTCAAAAGAATCAAGAGGCTAGCAAAGTTTTGATTTTATTTGTTTGTTTGTTTGTTTATTTGTTTATTTATTTGGTTATTAAAAAACCATTCAAATAGCCACAAAAGTCTCTCCGTAACAGTATGATTTCCTCAGGTAAACTTTTTCTGTAGAACTATGGAATATATACACACACAAAAAATACACATTTAGATTTAGATTTTTATTTTTTTTAAGTTGTGCATCAAATAGGAATGCAAGTGATTTCATTCAGTTTTAAAACTTTTTTTAAAAAAATAAAAAAATAGTGAAGCAGATATTGTGGAGGGGAAGAAATTTTCACAGAATCATAATCGTACCATAAGGGTTATCTAATCAATCACCACCCCGCATACACTCACTGAAGAAGAATTCTACCTAAATCATCCCTGGCAGATGTTTGTCGAAGCATATTTTTTTAAAAAGAAGCTTCCAATAATGTACAACTTCTTCCATTGCTTAATATGTTCCTTGGTTAAACTTGTTCCATGGTTTTTTTCTACTAATCAAATTAAACATTCTTGTAAACCTATTAGCTCTTACCCTACCCCTCTGCTGGCCATTATGAACAGTTTATCATCAAGATTGTTCTGAATCCTAATCCTATCCTGCAAAGTGTGAACTAACCCTCCCAGCCTTTTCCCTCAGCAATTTACTCTCCACGCCTTCTCCCACGTTCAGTGAAAGCACTGAATAGCGCTGGACTCAGGAAAAAAAAAACCCCATCTCTCTACAGTTTGGTAGCAATCTATTAATAATTACTCAAGTATTTTCAACCATTTGTGTATCACTCTTATAGTATTTCTCTTACTGCTTAGTTTCTTTTTGAGACTGATGCAGTATAGTGTCAAATACCTTAAGGTACTCTGTACCTATTGTACTCTCCTTATTCAGTAGGCTTGCTTTCCTATCATTTGAAAAGGCTACATCTTAACTTAGGCTACAAGATATTTGCAAGGAAACAAATCCCTTGATACAATAATTAAACGTGCTTTTCCAATGTTCTGTTCTCTCAGGATTTTGTAGCCTGAGTGTACTTTCTAATGGCAACAGTTACATTAAAACTTAAAAATGTGTAAGTATATCCTAAACTCCCCTGCAAAAAACAAAACAAAACTCTGCCATCAGGTCCAGCCATACCATACAGAGAGAGAGAAAAAATGAATATGTAATGGGAAAACTGGCCAATATAAGAACCACAAGAATATAATATATAACAAAAACTAAGGACGAAATTTTCAAATGTGCTTAATATCATCAGCCTGACTCAGCAGTTCCCAAACTTTTTCAAGCTGTGACCCCCCACCCCACCCAAAGACAAAAGAAATCTTTGGAACCCCAAGCTTTGGCAACGTATGTATCTTGTTACACAGATCCAGTCTCATTGAGACCTCCTTTAGCAAAGTGGCAACCCCTGTTCAGGTCCTGACCCTTTGCTTGGAAACCCCTGACCTAACTGTTCCCTTTGGAAAAAAATGGAAATTATTACTGACTTCAAAGGTAAGTTAGGCTAGTTGTGTCAGACTTTTTATTTTAAACTGCATCCCCCCTTCCACTTGCATACTTGCCAGCATTTGACAGCCAGAAATAGGTACACTTCAAACCACACCAAGTTTGCATACATTTATGAAAATTTGCAATAGCTCACTTTGGGGCTGAGCTGGGAGGGGGGTGGAAATGATGTCTGTGTGAGAGGCTCTGTGTACATGTATATTTGCATGTGCAGGACTGACGGTTTGAGTTAAAACACAGCCTATTAAAAAATCAACCATCTTCTAAAGTTACTCAGAGGATCCCAGTTTGAAGCAGTGACAGTCCCTTTCAGCCTGTTAAAGAATTATCTCTCACAAACACACACACACACACACACCCATTCTACTCCCACCACCATATTTTTTAGTTTTTATCCTAATCCCAGGCACACAGTTTCCCCCCCCCCCCCGGCCTAAATATTGCCTTTCTTTGATAGCAGTGCTTAACCCAAGCTTGCTGAAGTGAGAAACAGTGCCCTGCCCTTATCCCCAGTAATAAACAAACAGTAGTAGCAGACAAGGCAGTGAATCAGCCACAGCTTCAGCCAGCTCTTTCTCCAAGCTGGATCAATGAGGTGCGAATGACTTTCACTGTCTGCTGAATCAGGTACAAAACTTGCATTGCTGGGAGCCCGGTACAAGGTAACAAAACCTATTAGTGTACCAGGCAAAGACGCACCATTGGAGGGTATGAATTTGTGCCCGCACCACCCATATGAACAGACAGACATGCTCTGGGGTAAAAAGACCTTGGCCGCAACTTTATTACAATATAACTTACACATACATAAACAAACAATAGTAAAGAACCTGTGTGCATAATAGCAGGGAGGAACCATGCTACATAAAACAGGTAAGGGGGTTGAGCTAAATCTTGCTCCCCCTGCCCAGGTAAATCGACCCTTCGAGTTCACCTTCCCCTCAGGTCAGGGTGGGTTTGCAGCCCCCAAAACAGCTGTTCTGAGCCTGGGCTGGGACCCCTGGCCTTAAGACCCCCCGCTCCCCGAGTGGAAACGGGTACAAGCGTGACCCCTCAGCTCATAGGGAGCCTTAGCAGAGCACGGTTCCTACCCCACTAACCGACATGAAAAGGGGGGAGGCAACTCGCTACTCCACCCCTTCCCCCCACACAGGTATCCCAAAATGCAAATGGATGACAGCCCTCAAGTCCTCCAACCAGAGTGTGTTCCCCTGAACCGACAAATGCACTCCATCCCGCAGGAAGAGACCTGTATGCTGGCTCACGATCCGTTCATGGTGCACTACCTGGCCGCCCAAGCGCCCAATAAATGCCCACATGGCCCTGTTGATTTTTCGCTTGGCGCGCTCTATCTTGCCCGGCATAGTGGTATACCTCCAGACCCTACGGACAAGCAAATCCGACCACCAAATGAGTGCTCGTAGCCACCGAGCCACCAGTTCGGAGATGTTATCCTTCATTGCTCCAGTGAGCTCCCATGTGCTGCGCAATCTAAGATCATTTTCACCCAGATGGATGATTAGGATGACAGATGGCCTGAACCGTTCGGCCCTGCAGAGGAGCGAAGGCAACAGATGGTCCCAGCGCATACTGCTGCGCCCAAACCAGTAGAGGCAGGCATGGAGCCCACAACCCAGCTGAGAACCAAAGTTAGAATTTGTTGCGTGGCATTCGGCCCACCGTACAATGCTGTGCCCACAGATCCATACACTTGGCAACCCGTCAGCGCCTGCAGATAACAAAACAACAGCAGTATTATATACATGTTGTACCGACTGCTGGGGGGAAGGCCTCACATAGGTGTGATAGGCACCAGACCGCCATCGGCCTATAGCCATAATCTGCGATGCAGGCAGGCCCCCTGCAGCTGCCATGGAAGCCGCACTGATCCTGAAAGAGCGCGACCCATAACCAGCAGGTGACAGTCCCAGTGCCGCCAAACCTTTCTTAAAAATGGCCTGGAATTGAAATTTCGTCAAACTGGCCCCAGTGAAATGGATGAAGAGAGGGCCCTCTAAAGGTGGGCGAGCTTCCAAATATTCCCCCATTGCCGCCACCGGGCACACTACCCCTACCGTGGCTTGGTGCAGTGTCAATTGCTGACCCTTTCCCCCTTGATTGGTCTTAGATCACAAAATCGTGATGGTGTCGGGGGCACAGGTTACGCCCCTGAGCTCCTGGGCCACACTACTATGATCGCCCTGTGATGAGGGCACTGATCCGCAATGCCCCAAAACATGCAGTTGAAAAGGCTGCCCGGAAAAGCAACCCCTCGTAGGGGGACAAGCAAATGCGAGGCAGTGCTGCCAGCAAGCGGGCCAGTGTGTCAACGGATATCGGTTAGTGAGTATCCCTCCGTGGCCCCCACTCCCTAGCCCAGCCGTCCATAGCCCTATGAAGCCGATAACTTGCACACGGGTCGGCAACCCCCTGCGTCTTGCTGAAAAAGGTGATGGCCGCTAGGCGACACCGTATGGTACGTGGTGCCAACCCACGGCCACTCAAGTGCACCACGAACCACTCCACATGACAGGTAGGGATGGGCCATGACTCCTGCAACCCGTGGGTTGAGAGGAAGCTATGGAATTCCCAGAAAGAAGACATACAGGCTCGCTACGTAGAGCACGAAATGGCGACTCTAACGCCCTCATCTATCCTTCACTCCCAAGACTCCACAAAGCCTCCGGCATCACCTCCGGGTCGATGTTGGCATTGGACGCCAGGGAACGGAACCACTCCATCTGAAAACGAGATAGGGAATCAGCAATCTCATTGTGAACACCGGGCACGTATTTGGCCAAAAAATACATATTGATGGAAAGGCACTTCATCACAAACCAGCAGACCAAAACCATAACTCTGCTAGATTTACTGGACTGGCGGTTGATCACTTGCACCACCGCCTGGTTATCGGACCAGAAGCGATGACCCCAAAGCTTCAATGCCACCAAGAATGGGAAGAGCTCAAGGAATGTTACGTCTCTTATTCCCCACTACTCCTTCCATTCCTCGTACAGACTTGAGGTTCTTAGCTGTCAGGTTAACCCACGGGCTCATGTACGGGATCTCAAAACCCTCCGAAAAACCCCGCCACAAATAGTCAGTGTCGACCCTGTTCGGGTAACGCTGCAAAAGATGGCAGAGAACCTCAAGCCTGATTGGCATAGGTGCCAGACCCAGCACCCCCACCCGGTGGTGTAACCCACCACCCTCGGGCCGCTTCTGCTTCGTGCCCCCATTAGCAAACCTCTGTCTTCCTGTTTCGGGGCACCCCTTATGGCAGGACGAGTGGGGTGACTGTCACGGAGGAACATAGGGTCACACACGTGTGATAC
This sequence comes from Sphenodon punctatus, assembly GCA_003113815.1. Classification (NCBI taxonomy): domain Eukaryota; kingdom Metazoa; phylum Chordata; class Lepidosauria; order Sphenodontia; family Sphenodontidae; genus Sphenodon; species Sphenodon punctatus. The sequence goes on along the minus strand of QEPC01004883.1, from coordinate 1,487,975 downwards.
TGGCCTACATGTAGACTACAAGTCTAGTAAATATGTAAAGCAAAAGGTGCAACATGTATGTAATGTTACAATTGAGAACTGTAAAACCCAAATCAGGACTGTGACACTGACGAAACTCCAGGAAATGCAGAGGGATAAAAAGAATGTGTATTTGGGAACCCTCGCCAGACAGAACCCTATGGAGATGCAAATGGATCTTCCAGGGTGCCTTCCGTGTACGTGACAGGCCGCAGGTTCGTCCAAGGCGGGGACGAGAAACAAAGGACTCAGACTTGTTATTTAAGGAGGCCATTAAGCCATCTTCAGAAGCTCTCTCTCGCTTGGCCAGAGCCATCTTGAGCATCTGGATCCTGGATCCTGCCAGCCAGCAAGGCTGGAAACTATGGACTGAGACCAGGACTTTGCTTTCTAGCAACTCGAAGACTGAAGACCCAGTCGCTTACATCAAGGACTGAGAAGAACTTATGGACCTTTGTAGAGTAAGATGCTTATTTAGGAACTCAACAAGTATAGATTAAGAATGCGTTATATTTACCTTTTGATTTCTAGTAATCACTCTGTTTCTGTTACCTTGCTTATGTAAATCAACAAACTGACTTCTTATCTTTATGAAGAAATGTCTGTGTCTAACATTGGAACACAAGTGAGCAACAAGGGTTTCAAGCTCTTGAGACCCCAGAGAGAAAGAGTCTGTAAATGGGAAGAATCAGGTCCTTGGGTGACAAAGGAGTTGTCCCTGCTGCGGGATTGAATCAGCCAGAGAGAAAACTGATTCAAGTGGGCTGTGAGCGAGGGAAACTGAGTCACTTAAACCCGGTAAATTAGGGGTGCGGACCTCCAACCCGTGACAGTGACCACCTCCGCAGCTGAAGCAGAAATGAGAGTATTTGCATCAGGAACGAAAACACCCCTTCCCATTTTACGCCCAGCATACTTGCCTCCCCAAGACCCACAGAGCCCCCTGGACTCATGGACCCCACAGTGCTGATGACTGCGGGACCCGTGGACCCCTCACCTTGGTCAATGGGCGTAGCCGTCCTCCCGGTTGTCCAAGGTGCGTCTGTTGCGGCTCCTTGGGTCCCTCCTGCCGGGCTTCTGGTGTCCGCTTTGGGTAAGTCCCTCTGACTCTCACCATGATGCATGACCGCCTCGGGACCACCTGACCCGCTTCCAGCGAACTGGGTTCCTTTCCGATACCACCACTTTGGGGGAGGAGGGGCCCCCGCTGATTCTCCTGCGTTCTGGGCCTGAACCGTCTGCAGCGCGATGGCAATCATCTGCATGACGTCCTGCATGGTGTACCGGGGGAGTGCTGTCCCACTGCCCCTGGCCCCTTCTTGCCCCCATGGTGGCAGGAACACATGCCTGGGGACACCCATTTTCCCCAGGAGGGGCTGAGGCCCTAGTGACCCGGCCAGCCTGGGAAATTTACAAAAGGGAAAGTTAAGAGACAAGTTGCGCAGAAGATAATGTCAAGGAAGCTGGAAAGAGCATGATGGCAAAATGAATTGCTGATCAGAAAAATCCAATTTATTTATTTCTTATTAAAATTTATATGCTGCTCCCTCCTGCTACAAGCATCTCAGGGCGGCTAACAACATTTTAAAACACATAACTAAAAATACAATTAAAACAACCTAAAACCCCCAGATTAAAATAACCCATACCCTAATCCAACCCAGCCCCCCGCCCACTACCTGTCTTCCCCCACCCCTATCCACTCCCTTCCCTGAAGGCCTGGACGAACAGCCAGGTCTTACAGGCCCGGTGGAAGGCCAGCAGACTCGGGTCCAGTCGAGCTTCCTCCAGGAGGGAGTTCCACAGCCGCGGTGTAACCACCGAGAATGCCCTCTCCATTGTGGCCCCCGTGCTAATCTGGGGGACCTCCAAGAAGGTGCCCCCAGCAGACTGCAAAGATTGCCCCAGGATCCGAGGAGTGAGGCGGTCTCCCAGATAGGAGGGGCCCAAGTCATATAGGGCTTTAAAGGTTAAACACCAGCACCTTGAATTGGGCTCTGAATGCAATAGGCAACCAGTGCAGAGCTCAGAGCACTGGTGTTATGTGCTCCCTACAGCCTGTCCCTGTCAGAAGACGGACCGCCGCATTCTGCATCAGTTGCAGCTTCCGAACCGTCACCAGGGACAGCCCCATGTAGAGCACGTTGCAGTAATCCAGCTTCGAGGTGATGAACGCACGGATGAGGGTGGCCAGGTCAGAGTCTGAAACATATGGCCAGAGCCTCCGCACAAGATGTAGCTGGCAAAAGGCTCCCTTTGCCACCGCCTCTACCTGGCAATCCAGCCGAAGGCTGGGGTCCAACAGGACTCTCATGTTCCGGACCCAGGAAGCCAGCAAGGGGCGGACCCCCTCAATGAGGGGAGCCATCACCCCTGCCACCCGACCCACCAACATCACCCCTGTCTTATCGGGATTCAGCCTCAGTCTGCTCCGCTGCATCCAGTCAGCCACTGCCTTCAGGCACCGGGAAAGCACCGAGACTGCAGGGCCTGGGTCAGTTGAAAAAAAGAGGTATAGCTGGGTGTCATCAGCGTATTGGTGGCAACGCACACCAAACCTTCTCACAACCTCCCCCAGGGGTTGGATGTTAAACAATAATGGAGACAAAATAGAACTTTGCAATATGCCGCAAGAGAGGTCCCGGGCTAGATGTTTCAGCCCCCAACACCACCCATTGGCTCCTTCCTGAGAGGCATAAGCGGCAAGGACCGTCCCGTCCATCTACACCTCCCCCCCCCCCCCCCCCCCCCCCCCCCCCCCCCCCAATGGACCACAATTGTCTCAGCAATAACCCATGGTCTGCTGTATCAAAAGCAGTCGAGAGATCTAACAGGACGAGTAGTGTTGAATGCCCTGAGTCCATCTCTCGGTGAAGGTTGTCCACCAAGGTCACCAACGCAGTCTCAGTGCCATACCCTGGGCGAAACCCCAATTGAAAAGGGTCTAGAAAACCGATGCCATACAGGTGACCCCGGAGCTGTTGGGCCACAACCCGTTCAGCACTGGCTCCAAGGTCTCCCTGGAGGCTTTCACCAACCAGGACAGGCATGAATCTAATTAGCAAAAGGTATCCCTAACAGACCCCAGGACACCCATGGCATCAGCAGGTGTCACTTCCTGAAACTGATCAAGTTATACACCTTTGTTGATAAGTCATGCTGTTTGGGGACTACAGATATTCAGCAGGAGCAACAGTCAGGGCCCTTTCCTTGTGCACAAAGCACTAACACACCAATTCTGAAAAGGAGAACTGGGATAGTGTGACTTTGAGGGGATTGGAACCCCTGTTATTGAAGGGATCTGGCCATCTCTGCTTAATCAGGTTAACAGCCTTGGAGTGCTTTGGACTCTTTGCTGCACCTGGACTACAAGGTTGTGGCAGTGGCCAGGAATGAGAAGACTGATGAGAAGCCATCTGTTGAGAAGGCTGTGGCCCTTCCTTTCTGATTCTGATTTGGCCTCCATCATCCATGCTTTTATTACCTCAAGGCTAGACTACTGCAATGCGCTGTACGTGGGGTGCCCTTGGTGACTGTCCAGAAGCTGCGGCTGATGCATAATGCAGCAGCCCAGCTCCTTTTGGGGATGGGTCACCACAAGTACATTACACCTATGCTTTACAGTTTGTACTGACTACCTATAGCTTTCCGGGGCACAATTCAAGGTGCTGGTTCTGACCTATAAAGTCCTAAACAGCCTGGGCCCCACATATCTGAAAGACCACCTTTTCTTCCATGCTCCATTGCGACCCCAGCGGTTGGCCAGGAGCGCTCTCTTGCGAGTATCACTTGCTAATCTTGTTCATATGACAAGGACCTGCAGAAAGGCATTCTCAGTTGCTGCCCCTATGTTATGGAACTCCCTTCCCCCAGAAGTCTGTCAGAGCCCCATACGAACATAAGTAGTGCTATACTGAGTCAAACCAATGGTCGATCAAGCCCAACATCCTGTCCTCTGACAGTGGCCAATATCGATCGCATGGGAGAAGAACCAATAGTCACAATGGCAATCCATTCCCCATTGTTCACTCCCAGCTCCCGACAGTAAGAAGTTCATCCCGTAAGCTATTTGGTTAATAGCCATTAATGGACCTATTCTCTAAGAATTTATCCAGTCCTTTTTTAAACCCAGCTATACTACTGGCTTGACAACGCCCTCTGGCAACAAATTCCATAAGTTAATTATGCGTTGAGTGAAAAAGTACTTCCTTATATTTGTTTTAAATCTGTCGGCAGCTAGTTTCATGGAGTGCCTCCTAGTTCTAGTATTATTTGAGATGGTAAATAACTGTTCCCTATCTGTTCATTCCATACCACTCAAGATTTTATAAACCTCTATCATGTCCCCTCTTAGTCGTCTCTAAGCTGAAGAGACCCAACTTGTCAAGCCTCTCTTTGTACGGAAGCCATTCCATAACCTTTATCATTAGATTGTAAACTCTCGGGCAGGGACGTGTCTATCTTATTTTTTGTAAAGCGCCAGGTACATCACTGGTGCTATATAAATGCTTATAATAATAATTAATAATTATCATTCTCGTTGTCCTTCTCTACCTTTTCTAGTTCAGCTATGTCTTTTTTGAGGTGGGGCGACCAGAACTGCACACAATATTCCAGGTGTGGTCTCACCATTGATTTGTATAGAGGCATTATGACATCCTCCATTTTATTCTCTATCCCTTTGCGAATAACTCCTAACATTCTGTTTACTTTTGAAGCCATGGGAAAAAAACGGGTTTTTTTCTGGAAAAAACACTGAAATTTTGGGGAAAATTGAAATATATGCAGAACTTATTTTCTTAGCGCCCTTTAAAGATCTAAATTCACTTTGCTACTTTAAGAACATAAAATGTATTGTGTATAACTTTGCTCATGAAATTATCATGTTTGGTATATTTATTAAATTTAAAAGTGTAGTTTATCAAACAATGACAAATTTACAAATTTTTACTTTTAAATGTTTTTAATTTTTGTTACAAATGGAGCTACAAGCTGCTGAACTCTAGCATCTCTTAGGTTTTGCCAGTATATGAGAAAGAGGCAAAAATTAAAGTTGAAAATAGAAGGAACCATCAACACATTTTGGGGGAAGTAAAGGGTAGCAATACAAGAACACCTTGTCTTAAACACTTTATTCATCATTCAAAAAACATATTTCATGAGTTTAAAAAAAAAAAAAAAAAAGACCCAGGGGGGGGGGGGGGGGAGGTGGGAATTCCCAGTGGTTTTTTTTTCAGGGCCTTCACATCTCTAGTTTTAACAACCGTGAATAACTTGGTGTTATCTGCAAATCTGATCACCTCACTCTTAATGCCCTTTTCCAGATCATTAATTAATACATTAAAGAGCACCGGTTCCAATACAGATCCCTATGGCACACCACTTTTTACATCTCTCCATTGTGAAAACTGACCATTTAGTCCTACTCTTTGCTTCCTGTTCTTTAGCCAGTTACTGATGCTCTAGCCTGAGCATTTTACACTGGCAAAACGTTTCTTTTTGGCAAGGCATTTGGCAGTTGGTTTTAGGGGTGAGGATGGGTTTTTAATGAGGTCTCTAAACAGTTTTATTGTATTTTTATTATGTTTTTATTATTATTAGAATACGAGAGCGTTCTAATAGTTAAGGCGTGTTACATGCCCTCCTGTCCTCCGCTTCAGTGTTGCCCCCATCCTGCAGAGGAAGAGGATTGGGGCTGAAAGACGAAGGCAAAGTTGTAGGTGCATGGAGCCTAAGTTGCAAACACAATATGTGAGACAGTACAATATCTTTACTGCTAACATGGCACAGACGTTAAGGCAGGAGCCTTAACTTTTAATTTCCATGCTTTTTAGTGCATGATTGAATTTGCAAGACCATTTTTAACTCTACTTGTAAACCGGAGGTTTTTTTACTATGGAATTATTATTATTTATATAGTGCTAGCAGTGTACCTGGCACTGTGTAATCAACTGTTATAGATATGTCCCTACCCCAGGGGGCTTACAATCTAAGAGAAACAAGGGAGGGGGAGACAAGGGAGAGGTGAAAATTGGGCGGGACAGTGATACATTTATGAGGTTGAGAAGTTGCAGGTGCACATACTTAACTTAGTTACAGGGGAACTCACTTAGTAACTTAATTCCAGGGAAGAAATTCTGAATGAGAGGGGGAAGAGGACTCAGTTTCACTCATGACGAGCTAAGAAAAGCTTGGCGGAAGAGGTAGGCTTTCAGGAGGAATTTGAAAATTGGGAGTGAGGGAGCAGAACAAATGTATCCAGGGAGGAAGTTCCAGGCATGAGGGGCAGCAAGGGAGATGGGGCAAAGACATTTAAAGGAGCAAGGGGGTTGTGAGCAGACAAGGGTGTGGGCAGAGGAGGAGCAAAGTTCCCAGGCAGGAGACAGAGTGGTGGGATACAAGAGTGGAGAGAGATGGGGAGCAAGACCATGAAGTGCCTTGATGCTGAATGCATTCATGTGTAGGGTGGAGAGGAGGGGCTGAACGTTATTTATTTAATTTATTTATTAAAATTTATATGCCGTCCCATCCTGCTACAAGGTTAAAGCTACGGGCAAGGTTGATGACTTTGGCAGCAGGGCGTTGAATGGAGATACAGTAGTCAAGGCAAGAAATGATTAGAGCATGGACTAGGGTTTTTGTGGTGGAAACAGTAAGACAGGGCTGGATTTTAGCAATATTATACAGAGCAAAGTGACGGGATTTAGTAACAGCCTGGATCTGAGGCATAAAGGAGATTGGGGAGTCAATGATGAATCCCAGGCTAGGTGCCTGAGGAAAAGAAGTGGAATGTTTTTTGGGGGGGGAAAGGGGAGGAGTTCGGTTCTGGCGATATTAAGTTTGAGTTGGCAGCAGGACATCCAAGCAGACATGTCAGAGCGACAGTCAAGAGATACAAGACTGAATGGAGGGAGGCGAGTGTGCGAGTGGGGGGAGGGAGATGCATGTCATCAGCATACATAGGTTCCAGAATGCTCTGGGTGAGTTACCCTTTGACCTTGACTACTCTCTCATCGATGATCTTGGTGTGTTATGGAATACCTTGCTGACTGAGGCCATTGATCAGACAGCTCCTAGGCGTCCACTGCCCAGGCAACAGCTCCGCAGGCCTCCTTGGTTCTCTGAGGAACCGCGGGTGCTGAAGTGATCACGGCAGCGGTTGGAGCGACACTGGTGTCGTTCGTGTGCTGAAGCCGACAGATTGTGCCATAGAGCCAGTTTATGGGCCTATGCCATAGTTATGCGGGCAGCAAAAAAGGAGTTTTTTTGCTACCCTCATAGCATCCGCAAAATCCTGTCCAGCTGAGCTTTTCCGGGTGGTGTGGGAGCTGGTTAGTCCGACCGACCTCCGCCTTGGAGTAGAGTCCTCTACTGCTCACTGTGACATGTTTGTGGATTACTTTGTGGATAAAATCACTCGTATTCACCATGACTTCGATGCCGCAATTAATACACTAGGGGAACTGGAGGTTATGGAAGCCTTGTCTTGTCCAGTTTTATGGGATCAATTTCAGTCGGTGACACCCGCCAATACAGTTGATGTTGTTGGGACTGTTAGGGCCACGTCTTGTGAATTATATCCTTGCCCATCCTGGCTGATTAAATCTTGCCGGAAGACAATGGGGCTGTTGCTGGCTGGGGTGATCGTCTCCCTTCGGGAGAGCAGAGTGCCGGACTGTCTCAAGGAGGCGGTGGTTTGGCCTCTGCTCAAGAAACCATTGCTTGACGTTGACTCCCTCGCCAGCTATCAGCCTGTGTCTAACCTTTCCTTTTTAGGGAAGGTTATTGAACAGGTAGTGGCTCAGAAGCTGCAGGAGTATCTTGACCACCTCGGTTTTCTGGATCCCTCTTAGTCGAGATTTTGTCCGGGATATGGCACCGAGACATTGCTTGTGACTTTGGTGAATATCTTTTCTTTGTATTTGCTTTTAGACGATCCATTTATTTTACTGTCTTGAAATTTTGAGAGCGCATCTACCTGAACGTGTTACATGTTTTCTCTGTGAATTACCTTTGTCAGTCAGTGATACTAAAAATATGACTCAGGTTCAAAGAGCTGCTCTTGTCCTCCACGCCCCAACCTGCACAGATTTTTTGGTTTCCTGTAAATGCCAACGTGTCTTAAAAATACAGTGGAGGATAAATCCACTGAAATCACTGCCGCAAGATGGAATTTCCATTTTGATCCCATATATGTGAAGTTCCACTATCAGTATATTTACTAAATACAGTTCACAGCATGTTGGATGTGTTTTAGCTTTGCTAGGAGAAAACCAGACAAACCGCATTTACTTGATAATTTTTTTAAAAATTGGGTTTCATACAATTTGAATAAAATATTCACCTTTTTATGGACAATAGAGTTGTTATAGTAGCATTTGAAACTATAATTATGGATTTTATTATTATACAGTGTCAGCAGTGTACCTGGCACTGTACAGTTGCTAAGCAGAGACAGGTCCCTGCCCGAAGAGTTCACAATTTCGGAGAGACAAGAGAGGGGAAACAGAAAAAAGGAGAACATAAGGAAAGACAGGATACTTCATGACGTTGTGAAGTTGCATGTGCACATACTTAACTTAGTTACAGGGGAGAAGGGGATCCAGAATGAAAAGACAGTAGAGGAAGCAATCTGTGCAGTCTTTGGAGACAACAACTTTTCCGTTATTTTGGTTGGCAGTGGCGTCTTGCATATTTATCTTTCATAGGTATAAAAATGGAATAGATTTGTCAAATTAGTCACCCCAAACATTGCTAAATAACACCCTATTGCAGTCTTTCAGAAAAGAACCTATTGCTTTTTAAGTGCTCAGTGTAATTCAACTGGTATATTTCTTGGGTGTTTCAGATGGAGCAATTATCGGATGAAGAACTTGACCACGGTGCAGAAGAAGATAGTGATAAAGAGGACCAAGATCTGGACAAGATGTTTGGAGCATGGCTTGGGGAGCTCGACAAACTCACACAGGTCAGGGATGCTTCCTGAATGCCAGTATATTTTGTCTATAAGATCTAGAGATGCACCAGCTTTTTAACCTCTTTCTAGTTTTCTCAAGGCATTTAGTAATTTTATTAATGTGAAATTTTGCTTGCGAATACAGTAAATAATTTTATTTTAATGTTTTACACTGTTTGGTGGAATGAGTAATTTTCCTTACTGCTTAATTTGTGATGAAAAGCTATTAGAATGTGAATAGAAACCATTTTAATAGTAAATTTATGTTTCACAATATGGTCTTCACAAGTTCTTCATTCTTTCCAAGTTGTGTTATGTCTGAACCTTTCTCTCACTCTTCCTTTGGGAAACAGTCTGCAGAATCAGTTTTGCCCTTGACCATGGGCAGAATCTCCAAATTATTGATAGCCTCTACACATGGACTAGACATCAGGTAGACACTATAAATCTGTTTAGGGTAGACACCTCCTTATTTGTGGTCTACAGACAGAAGGGTGAGGAAGGTTTCTAATGCTACCATTGTCCAGTGGTACATGCACATGCATTACATGCATTACAGAAGCTTATAGGACAGAGGTGGACAAATGGTGGCCCGGGAGCCACATATGGCGCTCAAGCACCTGTACTGAGGCTCTCACCAGAAGCGTCTCCTGGGTGTGTGTCTGTGTAGCTCCCTCAGAAGCAAGGGAAGTTGAGCCACCATTTTGGCTGCTGGAGTCTCATTGGGCCATGGGAGCAGGGGGAGGAGCATGCTTTGTACCACTATTACTGCTGTCAAAACCCACCCGACCTCCTGGGAACCAGAGCTTTGATATGAGAGGGAAGCTGGTGGAAGCAGTGTTGCCCTGTCCCTGGGATTGGATGAAGCTGCAATTGATGTAATGCGCATTGTAACTCTCAGTGATATAAAAATTTTGATATGCAGCTCTTGGGAACTTTGCCTACCTCTGTTATAGGATATCGGCACTCTGGGTTCCCAAAGGAGTGACTGTGTATGCTTTTAGGAGTGTGGCAATGAATGCAGCACATCTTCAGGGAGCTCCGATTGAGGACATTATTAAAGCAGTGGTGTGGTTGCCAGTACATACATTTATTTGATGCTACAGAATTAACTCAATGCCCCTTCCGAGTGTGTCCCTTTGGCTTTGGGGGACTCCAGTAAGTGATTTATCCATAAATGGGACTGAAATTTTCCCAGTAGAATTGTTGGCATGGAATGTGCCCATCCTGCTTTGTAGGTTGGCACTGCTTGGGCGTGACCCCGTCTTCATACTGTTCATGAAGGAAGAGAGGAAATTTTGGACATACCTCTCATTTTCTTCTTTCTCCAGAGGTGAACAATCTGACCCACCCTGCTCAGATCCCAGAGTGGTCCCTGCTCAGTGGACGAGGGACCAAGTCTTTGGTGGTTCTCTCTCAACTCTTGCCTTTTTCAGGGTTGTCTCCCAGATATTCTGTCAAGTCTGATAATCTCAAGACTTGCTTTTGTTCCTATGCATGTTAAAACTGCTTATAGTTGTTTGAATTTGTGAAACTGTGTTTTAGAGGCTGTCGTTCATTTGGAGTTCCTGCTTACTGCTAGTGAGGAGGGGCAAAATCCATTCTGCATACCGTTTGCCTTGGAAGAGAGAAGAAAGGAAATTCACAGGAAAGCCCACATTTTTCAATGTAGTCGGTTGCAACAGAAATCACATGTCTTGGCATTTGCAGGATTGATGAATCCTGATAAACTTCAGCTTTTTGCCTTGTGACACTCACCTGAAGCATACACAGTAGTCTGTAAGCTGCATAAAATTATTTGTGTCTTATCTACTATGCTAGAGCATTTCTAAGAATTCCAAAGTGTCATCTTGCATGTGTTCGCAGGGCATTTATTGTTCCATTCCAGACAGACTTCTGGAGTAGTAGCCAGGATGAATTTTTCCACTAGATTTGCAGAATCACTTGGTGCAAAGGCAATGCCATAGTCTTCTCAGCTGGAAAAGTATGTTTAATGGGTATGCTCATTTTTATGATGCCCAGGAGATCATTTTATTTCATATTGCACTTTCAAGCTTCCATCCCAAATAAAATCTTACAAAATGTGTTTTTTAACCCCTGAAGCAGTTGTGGAAAGTGCTTTCTAGCACTTAGCACTAATGTACGCTGTGTTAGTGGTAAGCAGCAGGATATCCTGCTTTTTAGTATCAGCAATTTAAAGCATACCTTTTTTTGTGACAGCAAACCAGAATTTCTAGCTTTCTTTAAATTGTTCCACTTTATCTTCTGCATCACAAATTATTATTATTTATATAATGCCACAATGTACCTAGCACTGTATAATCAGTAGTTATAGACAGGTCCAATATGCATGATCAGAACCTCTTTTTTGAGCAGGTAATTGTTAACCAAGATACGGCAATTTTTGTTAAGTGGAAAGAGTTAGCCAGAGTGTACAGTATTTTGTTCCAGGAGATTACTCTAAAATTACATAGCCTCCATCATGGGCTATGTAATTCGGCTACTGCTTGTGGCATCTCTGACAAACAGCAAATGTACTGGAGCTATCTTGCAGTCTCGAGAAGTGGATCACTGCTTTACATTTGTTTCTCGTATATATGCACAGACAAATAAAAACTTAAGTTCTTCAGAAAATGTTTTGATTTTTAGAACCTCATATTTGCCCTGAAACTCTTTCCAGTTACCTCTGAAGGGCGAATTTTTCAAGAATGCTCAAGGAAACAGAAGAGGTTGGGAGTATGACAAAGATAATGGCATTTGGATGTGGAAACTAAAAATACGTGATCCAAAGAGGAATTAAAGAAAAGAGATAAAGAAGTTTTTCAGTTTTAGATGGGAGATTACACTGTCAAAGTGACAATGTTAATTACTTGGTTTAGTAGCTGAGACTCATACAGGAATTAAATCTACTTAGAAAAGTTTTGAAATCTCGTTTTGCTACACTGCATTTCCAGTTTGAAAGCAAAGAGGGGGTGCCTAGAACAAATGCAATAAAAATGCTTTTAGTACTTAAGTTGCAAAACCAGAAACAAAGGATGTTAACAAACAAGACAATAGCCTGATGGCGTCTGGGTTTGGTCTGTGCAGTCCCCACTTTCCTTTTAGTCTGTAGACCCTAATAAATGGGCAACCCTCTGTGTGTATTTCTTGTGCATTCAGGCAGCCCCCACTCACAGGTTTAGCATGACAAACCTAATATATAGGCAGACGTCTTCCCTGATGTGCTCCACCCCACCCTGTCGTGACTCGCAGCCGTGGCAAACCATGGGAAGAAGCAGCCACACCAGCTGTTTGTTCCAGGCTATGACTCTGGGAGGGGGCTCAGCGCCTACTGTCCCCAGCCACCCACTAAGGTTCATAACTGGATTTATACCTGCCAGCACTTGTTGGTTGGAAATGACCTTTTGCTATGCGTAGAACATTTATTTTATTGAGAAAATCACATAGTTTGAGTGCCTGTAGTTAAAATTGAAAGCAAAACCAAACAGTCTTTGCGTGAGCAGTCCATCTCAGCCCAGTTTCTTGCATCCATGACTCTCAGTGATGTATGGGCAGATAGCTGCACAATGTTTTATTGGCGTCTCATCCTAGAGTTGGAAATAGATCAGGCTAAGAGGCAAACAATGTGGAACATAAACCTCTTTGGCGTGACTGAACCCCAGATTCAAACCACACTTAGATTCTGCCTTACACCACAGAGGTTATCCCAGATGAATAGTAAATTCTCCAAGTCTTGCTGGCATGGGTGTGGTGGGCGGAAAGTGCTTACCCTCCCTGGCTGGTGGGGTTGCCCCTGAGTATTTTTCTTCTGGCAACAGTTGTGCAAGCACATGGAATGTGTGGCAGATGCTTCAATACCTTTCCAACTAGTTATAGCTTTATTGGGAATTCTCCCAGAATACAGGCATCATGACTAACAGAAAAAGAGGCATGCCAACAACTTCGATTAGCAGCTCTTCATACAGTAGTGTCGTGCTGGAAGTCGAGCACGGGCCCTCAAATACGAGATTGGAGTGCCAGATTGTGGTATGCTATATGGAGAGAATATTGGCGGACATGAATGACAAGTTGGAACTGCTTTACAGTTTGGAATCTCTGCTGGGACATAATTACCGAGTTTCTAGACACTGAAAAGGACCAAGCAAACTGTGTCTATCCAAAATATAACTACCTCCTGTATTAAGGCAGTGTGCTTGATAGCTTTCCCTCCCTAGTTTTGGTCTTTTTTGTTGGGTTTTTTTGTGTGTTTTTTTGTTATGTTAATGTGGTAGAGAAGTGATTTTTATACTTCTTGAGGGAAAGCTATACAGAAGTGTACTAACTCTTTGGACCTCCTGTAAGGATGCATGTACCCAATACAGTCCTACTAAGTCTGATATGTAAATGGCATTCCCTTTTTGTTATGACAATAAATAAATATCTTTTTAAAAATTGGGTCTCGCCAGTTGTGGGGTTGGAAATCCCTCCTGGTTTGCATAAACCCCCCAGTCAAACATGCACCTCTTGTATCCCCTCTTTAGCATCTTCTGTATTACCATACAGTTGGGGCGGAAAACACCCTCGCTCACCTGGGCGTTCTGCATTTCTTGGGCGTATCCAAACCTTGTATAGTGCAAGAAGCTCTCAGTCAGTGGGTTCACATGCCCTGTACCCCGAGCCATTTGTTTCTCCAAAGAGATTCAGCTTCACCATTCAATCAAAGCCTCCTAACGGCCCCGCAGGTATCCTCTCGCTGTCATCAGGGCAGTGATGAGGAAAAACGGCAAGGAAGGTCCAGCTTCCATTAGCGACTTCCTTAATTCTGGCAGTGTACAAACATCCAGAAAAGTCAGGTCTCAATCTCATTCCACTCGTAATTTGGCCGGGGTGCTCACTCTTCCATGCTGGTTAACTTTGAACTGCAGCAGAGTTGCGCTGTGTCTGCTCTCCCATCATATAGCCAACCTTGCAGGATGGGTTTGACAGTTCTCTGTGTACATCAGACCTAACCAAAATGTCAGTAAAGGCCAGGGTATCCATCACCGCCCAACTTCTCTGGGCCCTATATCCCGGGCAGCCACAGCACCTACAGACAAAAGCAGAAGCCATTTGGTTTTCCCTGGCAGACAACCTGCAGGAATAGATTTCTATGGCATCATGACCCCTCATGCTCCTCACAAGCAAAAATTCTTACTTTCAAAAGATAAGAAAATAGCTAAGTTGCTTTTAACCAGTGGGAAGCCTAGCTCCCATATACATTCCATGTGCAGTAATTGTCATTGCCGTGGTGTTGCAGATCCCTCTACCTGCCTGTTTTTTGTTTTTTTTTACATTCAGTGGTTCTACCCAAGCCCAATTAAAAAATTCCATGCTTCAGTATGGTAACAGCTGCAACATTTTTTACATTACTTGGGTGTGTGCACTGACGTGCTTCTTACATGCATTAGCAATGCTGGTGCAACACATATACACACACGCCTTAAGCTTTGCAAAAAAAATTCAACCATAGTAGCCAATAGCTTGGTGCACAGCCAGTCATGTGATGACACATGGTCAGTAACGGCCAGTACTTGCTCGTGTGCAGCGCACAGCCATTCCTAGCTGGGCAGCTGCCTAGCTCTTAAACTTTTCTAAACTTTCGGAGTGTGGTCTGCAGACTTCAGACACACCTTTCCCAAGCCATAGATATAGAGAATCTCATGGTGTTTGTTATTGTGCTCCAGGCCTTCATAACCTCTGCTGAGCAGAACTTGTGAGCGATCTATCCGATCAGTACCACCTGCTGTTGTTGGCTTGATGAGATTTCTGGGCACAGATGGGTGCTCAGCCTGTGGCCGGTGTAGTGGGGGCACATCACTACACAGAGGCAGCTCCAGCATCGTGCACTTGTCTTTTTCCAGTGACAGTGGACTGCAATGGGGAGGTTCAAAGTGCTGCAAGGGGAGCTGATGCTTGCTTAGAGGTACCTGTCAGGAGACACTGCTTCAGCCACCAATGCCCTGCACGTGGCTGTACCCACCAAGAGACTTGTCTGGCTGAAGGAGAAAAGCACAGACTGGTGGGAGAATGTACTGTCCTTGTGGGGAGACACAAAGTGAATCTCCCAACTTCAGGATGCCCCGTCGCCTCATCCTGCGGAAAGCCAAGATCGTCAGGCCTCAGCTGTAGAAATAGAGTAGGTGATGTGGTTGCCCATCCCCATGGAGAAGCATGTTGCCATTGTCATCTGGAATCTTGCCACTCTAGACTCCTACTGCTTTCTTGCCCAGCAACTTGGCATTGGAAACTCTACAGTGGGCACCATACTAGTGGAGGTTTGCACCTCAAATGTGGAAGTGCTGCTGGACCGGGTGGTGCAGTTGTCTGACACCACAGAGGTGATGAAGTGCTTTCTGTGAGAGGGGTTCCCAAACTGTATTGGGTGATCAATGAAAGCTATTTCTCCATCATCTGCCCACCACGTAGCAAGGACGACTACCAAAACTGCAGGAGGTTCTCCATTCCTCGCAGGACAGATGGTCTTAACTGATGGGATGTGTACCTCCTTCCTTTAGATAGGCAATTTGATTGACAGCCTCATCCTATGGGAGGGGCACAGCCCACCATAGAAGCCCAGTTCTGTTCCTGCCTTGCTAAGGGCAGGAAGCAGGATCTACAGCTCCCACCCTGGGAGCATAGGCCTTAGGTTTACTTTTCTTTCTGTTGGGGCCCGCTCCTCTCGCCACTACCCCACACTCGCTGGGGGCAGGGCTGAGCTGCTGGCAGGGGACTGGGGGGGTCCTTCCCCCATGTCTCCCTCTCTCCCCCATTACCTCGAAGTCCTTTAGGATCCATTTAGTGGGGGGAGCCACCGCACTTGGAGCTGCTCCTCCCCAAAAACCGTGGAGCTCGTGGAGAGTAGAGCCGTGGCAGGACTCAGACACTCTGCACGCCAGCCAGCTACCTGCATTTTCCCGCCCTTCATCATGACAACGAGAGCGGGGAATCAGTCCTGCTGGGACGCGGGCTTGCCCCCCCCCCCAAACAACAGGGAGGCAGGTGGAACAGACGCGGCGGCACCTCCCCGCATCAAGGCGGCTCACGGCCCAGGCGAGCCTCAGGAAGGGATGAGTGAACCCGGGGCTTGTCCGGGGTTGGGGATTAGGCCTCACCACCCGGCAGAAATCCCAGAGGCGGTTCTTCTATGTTTGGGGTGGCAGGTCATAGACTCCCCCCACCTCTTCGAATCCCTTACCGGGGAAGGCCCACCGTCTGACCACCGCTCCCCTAGAGAGGGAACCCCTGGTCAAGGGACAGCCTGCTCTTCTCCTTCATGGGAGGCAGGCAGGGGAAACAGCAACAGGGAGGAGAGATCCCTCTAGTCGGAGGGAGCCACCCCACCGAGAGGCAAGGGTAGAAAAAGGAGATCGGAGGAAAAGTAATCTTAAGTTCCTCCAGGAGCTCAACCTTCTCAGCCCCCTCCTCTTCCTCCTCCCCCCCCCCCCCGCCCCTCCCCCCAGACACCGCTCTAGCTTTAGGGGTAAAGGGGCTAAAGGGTCTAGTTCCTCTAGGTCCAAGAGAGGCAGAAGACCCAAGGGGCACAGGGCTAAAGCCACCAGGCTCTGCTCCCCCTCAGCGATCTCTCCCCCTCGACAAAGAGAACAGGGAACTTTCTGACCTCCAGTCAGAGGCTGGAGAACTAGGGGAGGAACCGGCAGGGGAAAGACTTTTCGAGGCAGAGCAATTTAATAAGTTCCAAGCTAAGGTAGCAGTGGAGTTGGCTATCTTCCTACCAGCGCAGCCAGCTGAACAGCAGGAGTTCCCTACGGAGAACAAGAGGGCCTTCCCTAGGGGATCCACCCCCTTCCCCAGAGCTACCCCTGGCCAAGTTTTATGTTGATACTAACAAGGGGGAATGGGAACACCCGACTAGATTTAAGGGACCCGCAGATCAGTGGACACACTTTGTCCTCAGACCAGTGGGTGCTTGAGATTGTGGCCAAAGGTCACACAATAGAATTCATCTTTCCACCGAAGGATCGTTTTCTACCATCACCACTATCAAAGAATCAGATAAATGCAGACAAGACTTTGAAGGCAATCCAACACCTGCTAGACATAAGAGCCATAGAACCGGTGCCACCTTCTCAGAGAGATTGGGCGTGTACTCCATCTTCTTCACGGTCCCAAAGAAAAATGGGGACGTGCGGGCCATTCTGGACCTCAAGTCACTCAACAAGAGGGTCAGGTACCGGAAGATCAGGATGGAAACGCTAAACTCCATCACAGCGTCCCTGCAACCCAGCGACTTCCTAATCTCGATCGATCTCTGGGAAGCCTACCTCCATATCTTACATTAAATAAGGCTTTGTCCTTTTCAAGTATAATAGCTCTAGCCAGAGAGTTTTCCACTCTTTGAATAAAAACTCCTCTATCTTTCAAGGTCTTGCGAGCTTCCCAATCAGGGACATCTTTTCTACACTAATCAGTTCTGCTTCCCAGCGTGCAAAATGTTTGTTATCACATAAAGCATGCAGAGAGCAGAAGTCAGCATTATCTAAATCTAACAGCATATGTTGGCAAACCAATTTCTTAAGAACATCTATTGACATTGAAGTACTGAGGGCAAGATGTCTATGCCTGATCCATTTGCTAATATTGAAAACAAGTGCAGGTGCCCACTGACTACGAGTTTCCTGTGGCCAAACTCTAAAAGGAGAACCAGCCTTCGTAGATTTACTGGTTTTAACAGCAATTGAAAGCTCTCTTATCGTAGGTGACAATGGTTGACATATTGTGCTTAGAGCAGGCTTGGTCTCTGCTGAAGCAGACAGTAAAGGAGGGTTATCTGCAGTTCCACAACATGAGCGAGAGAGCTCCTGGTCTGGCGCTCTCTGAGAGGTAGTATAAGGACCCACCTGCAGATGATCTGACCCAAAAGCCACCTGGATAGATTTAGAAACCAGGGAAATCTCAGTTTGAGTATGCTTATCCACCATCACATGTGAAGGTGGGTCAGCACTAGCAGACGCATTTGCAGCATTTGTAAATTCCAACCACAATCCCCCCACCAAGACCTTCATCTGAAAGATGAGGTCACCTATATTATCCAATTTCTGGGACATTTCAGCAAATTGCTTCTCAAATTGGTGCTCTAGAGTAACTGTGAGAAGCAAGTTCTTTGGCTATACTGCCCATAGAGTGATTAATTGACACAACCTGAGAGGAGAAATCACTGGCGACTGAAGAGGTTGCCTTAAAGTACTGTTCCCCTGGGGCATCACAATTAGGGAAAAAGACCGGCCTCTGAAGGATAGGTAAGAGTAAGAGGGAGTGCGTTGGCTGTGATCCCCAGAAGAGGTTGCTCAAATCCTGAAGATTTCTCGGGCTCCAGAACATGGCCTGCGGTGGAAAGTGCTCTAGAGCACCACTCCATTTCCATACAAGTTAATTTCTCAACAAGATAAAAACTACATGAGAACTGAACATACAATAAAAAAGCAAAAATACAATTATGAAATTACCTTACATCTCAATATGGTCAAAATCAAAACTTGCCCAGGGAACCAGTTCACAGGCAATAGCATCCCAGAGTCCCCAAAGTCAAAGAACAATAAAATCATGGAGGGAGTTCCACAGCAATAACAAGCAGGCAACGCCTCTGGTGAGACCCACCAGACAGAGTTCAATTTCCCTTCTGGGACCCGCTCCACCAATGCAAACCGTTCCAGACAGCTGCCAAGCTTTCCTTAGGGTTCCACGAAATTACACTCTGGCATTACCTGTGTAGCCTCACAGGAAAGGAGCTCCCAGCCACACTGTCCCCTAACGGCCTGTGCCCTTTGGTCGTTGCCCTTTGGGCTCCGCCCTTCGCAGCCTCTAAACCTTATAGAGGTGAGTGATGAGGTTTTACCTGGGAAGGAGAGCAAACAACAGGTGTGCCCAATAAACTCTTGCACACAACCCCACAGAAGTAGCCAGCAGATCCCAGCCTTTGGCAGCCTCTAACCCTTATAGAGGGGAGTGCGGGGGTTTTACCTGGGAAGGAGAGTAAACAACAGGTGGGCCCAATAAACTCTTGCACATAACCCCACAGAAGCAGCCAGCAGATTGGCTGTGGAAGTCACTCCTGAGAAGGCAACAACTTTGAAAGAGCGTGCATTGGGTATGTGCTGCAAACCAGGACGACGCATGTTTGAATTTGACGTGTTCGGTTTTGCGTGTGTGCCAGCGAGAGCGAAGAGAGGGGCAAGAAGTGGTTGCTTCTCAGAATGCTCTAGGCTTTTTGCCCTCAACTCTATGGTGCTGGTAGACCTGTACACTTGCGAGGCTGCACCCAACCTAACTGACGGTATGTGGATATGTAGGTATATATTAGACCACATTCACCCTCACCATGTGCTACGTGGGTTCGGGATCCTGCCGTGTGTCCGGTGTGTGGTGGCCAGTGGGGGCAAACACCTAATAAACGGTCAGGTGGATACATACCTGGTATGGGCTATTTTCTCATGTGTTAACACCCAAACTTCTTCATAGCAAATATTTCCAGCAAAGTGTCTTAGAATGAACTGTAGACTTTTCAGTTCCATGTTGGCAATTTCATGCTAGGTACAAATAATGCATTGCCGAGCATGAATTTATCTATGAACTGCTTATTAAAACAGTTTATTATTTTGATAATAAAATACTGCATAATATATTTAGCCTTATACCACTGTAGATAAAGTGTGTTGGATATCAACATATCTTCTACAGACATAGGGGATAATAAATATACAACAATCTTTTTTTTCCTTAAGACTGTAGCACAGTTGGCTAGCATACCTTAATAAATCCTTATTAGTGTTTAATTTTAACTCAGTTTTACTATACCAAAGTTCTTTTAAAGAAGTCCTTTAACTTATGTTGGGTGTGATCTACCCAGTGATCATGGAAAAGCAACGGTGTGTTTTTCCAGTTGCTTTTAATAGCCAGACTTACCCAAATGAATACAGAAGCCCTTCAGTGAAAAATAGTTGTTCCAAAAATGTGGTGGATAGCATGGTATCCCTGGAAATTAGGTTGAGAATATAGTTTTTCTTTTTAGTTGAACAGCAACCAAATGTTTTCAGGTCCAAATTTCGTGTTTAATATTGAAGGAATCCTATGGATAACTTTTGAACCACTTCGATTATAATTTTACTCATGTTTAAAGCAACTTCTGTTATATTTAACACAAACCTTACCCTATATTTTTTCTTTCTACTTCAAAATCTATTTATTTAGAGCTTGGATACAGACAAGCCTGTGGAATCCGTAAAGAGATCCCCTCTTCGCCAAGAAACCAATCTTGCCAATTTCTCCTATCGCTTCTCAATGTACAACTTGAATGGTAAGTCATGTTATCTGATTACCTCGGAACTTCCATACAAAGTGAATCTTGATAATAAGGTATAACTTCCTGACTCACTTAAATTGTTTCTTCCTGTTTATGTGATTTAGAATTTGTTGCATTCCAAGCTGGTTGATTCTCAGTAGCTAATATTCGAGAATCACAATCTAGTTATTTGTAAAGGATACTTGCTCTGGTCAACACTGTTCACAAAAGAACAAATTAGTGAAATTGTGCCTCACACCACAGTGGATGTGCACCAAGAAAAAAAAGCTGCATGTAATTTTAAACTTCACATGTCAGGAATGTGCAATAATATTGGTCCAATATTATAGGTTATTTAATTTAAACAAAATTGCTTTCAAAGTTCTGTTTTATAGATCTGTTTTAAATGTATACTTCAGTTATAGTAATATAGAAAAAGAAACTAAGACTAGTTCTCAGAGGGTGAAAACAGACATAACACTAACTCCACAACATTTCTTATACATGTTACAGGGTTGTATTCGTGCCCTATGCAGCCCTGCAACATTCATAGGAAATGTTAAAGAGGTGTTAAAGTGGAATTAGCTTTATGTCTGTTTTCATCCAGAGAGCACTTATACTCGTCCATTCTGCTCTGCCCCAGTTCTTTTTCAGTTAGCTGTTACTCTTCTTCATGCTGAACTCTTGGCTTCTACCTTTTGGTACTTCCATCTCACCATTGCTTCCATATTCTCCCTACGCAACTTGGACGATGCGGTCCATGTCTGACTGGTTAAATCCTGCCATAGAACTGCCCCGCTCACATGGCACTTCAACACAACAGCTTCAGGTACTGGCTCAACTGTAACTTGTAAATCCCAATTCTAACGCACTGTCTGTTCAACTCATTCTGTTTATCCCCTGTTCTACTCATCAGATAGATGTGGACTTTGACTCAGAGCTCCTGCCAAGCCAGTTTCCCCCAGAGCAGGTTGACAATATGCCTACATGCAGAGTAGATTGAAAGCAGTGACAACATGTCTTTCTTCCCAGGTTCATCTTAATCCATGACTGCTCCCTTATCCCCTTCACCTTTGAAATTCCATACTTCGCTAGAATATCTAGTGTACCCAAAAGTTCAGCAGTCATTGTAGTCAGTCGTTATGTGTTTCTGTAGCAGCCAGTTTTTCTTTGTCATGATATCTTTCTGTCCTTTATCTTCCCCCTTGATACTGAACCTTGGTGTGCCTTTTCCATCCCATTCAGCCTTGCAACCCAACTTGCCCCCACGCCTGCTGGCTAGATCACTTTCTACTTTGCAATTTCTGCCTTCCCCAACTCCATAGATTCCTCTGTATTCATTGCTTAGTGTCAATGTCCTCATGGAACACGCTGACTTTGGCCCTGTGACTTGGACAAAGTTGTCTTTTGTTGGAGAATCCTTTGGGACAGTCCCTGGACACTGACATTGGCATCTTGCCCATCTCCCATTTTGATGACTTCACATCTTTCCAGGAACTCCGCCATTGAATGATATCCACCCAGAATGATCCTATGGGCTCTTTGAATCTCCAGGAACCCTGCTGTGACTCCTTGATGTTTGGCCTGCTGAGGTCATCATAATCCTCCTCCTTGTCAAGATACTTTTTAGCCCAGCGGAAAAATCTTGGTATAATGCCATCATATTGCCATCTGTCTCCCAGAAAGAAGTTAGGAGGTATCCTGTTCCAAGCAGAGACCATAACTATCTTATCAAACACTCTGCCCCAAGAGTCTTGACTGTCTCTGCTGTTACTGATTAGTCGAGGCAAGGTTGCATCCCACCTGAAACTGCCTGGTAAGCAGGGCAAATTACTTGGCACATAGGGCAGATAAAGCTATTTTTCTGCAACAGTAGTCCTCCGAGCAGGTATCTGGGTCTAATGGGTCTTTCACACTCTGGGACAGAATTTCCAATGTTTTCATTGAGCTCCCAGATGACATTGAGAGCAAAGACACACCAGCCATTGCAAACAGCAAGGAGTTGACCAAGTGCTTCCTCTAGTGCTGCTATGATGTGATTTATTGGTCAGACTCATGGCCATCACCATTTCCTACACTACAGTGGATGGCTATGTGTTGCAGGATTGCTGTTCAACAGGGAGAGCTTGTTCAATGCATTAAAACTGGCACGACTACTGCCAAATCATTGGATCTGTATCTTGCTTCTCAACCAATGGATCAGGTTTCTCAGACACAAGTAGCAGATGTGCTCACCCTGCCTTTTCTGTTTTGCTTCCTCACAAATTACCGGTCGTAACTCTACTTGGTGAGGTTGTCTGCTCTCTCAGACCTAGGCTTGCAATGCCCTTAAACATTTCCCAAATTTCACAGATGCCTATTTAGTGCTGCTTTTGAGAGTTGCCTCTTTGTCAACCTCACCATTAAGATCAAGAACTTGCTTTGCCTTTTTGTAGGAGTGGTAACTCTCTAGAACACACCTAGCAGGATGTTCCATCCAGTTTAACCAGAAGACCCCAAAATATGCTGCTTCAGTTTTTATCTTTAGGGAATACTCATGTGGTATTCATCCTCCAAGATGTCTTTCTTACTCCTGGAGAAAAAGAGTCTGTATCTCAATAATTTGGGAACATTGACTAATACTCCAGATATGTCTGAACCCTAAAATGTCTTCAAGGATAGGGCCTATGCTGGATTTCAGAACTCCGAGCAAATGTATTAAGAAACCTAAGCTCTTTATGCTCACCGTGGGTCACGTTAAGCCTCTGTTGAGCAGAGAGGGACTGGTTTTGCCACTCATGAGAATAAAGATGTTTACTTCCATATTGCCATCCACCCTTCTCATGTGAAATATTTTTAGGACAAGCACAATTAGAGTATTTTCTTTTGCTTGACTACAGCTCCTAGAGAGTTTACTCATTTTTTGGCTTCTCTTGCTGCAACTTCTGTGTAAAAGGGCATCTTTGTCGATTCTTACCTTGATGAGTGGCTGCTACAAGCTGCTTCCCAAGCAAAGCTCTCTGCTGATGTTGATTATGTTTGTCAGATCTTGCAGAGGCTGGGCATTCTTCTCAACTGGGATGAGTCCTCACTGAACCCATCACAGTGTATTAATTTCATAGGAACTCTCTTGGATTGTATTCAGTCTGGAGCCTCCCTCCCACATGACTGCTTTATGCATGTACACCCTCATAATTTTTCTGATACTGCATGCTAACTTTGAACTTTGCTGCTTCCTCCTTAGCCTCCTGGACCTTGTGGGCTGCCACGACTAAGCAACTGCACACATCAGACTTAATACTGAAGCCTATAGCGCTGGCTACTCATCCGCCTGCATCAGGGAACCTATAGCTCCAGAATGCTGCTAGGCAACCCCCATTCCCTGGAGTGTACTACGAAGCCTCTCCTGGTAGCAGATATTTTGTTTGGAGGCCTGTCTACAGAGAGTTGCTTGTAGCCTCCTTCACTGACTGTCACTGGCAATCAGTGCCTCCAAGACTGGTTGGGGAGTC
Source organism: Sphenodon punctatus (assembly GCA_003113815.1). NCBI lineage: Eukaryota > Metazoa > Chordata > Lepidosauria > Sphenodontia > Sphenodontidae > Sphenodon > Sphenodon punctatus. The sequence goes on along the minus strand of QEPC01004883.1, from coordinate 1,464,196 downwards.
CTTGCTATCTTTATCAAATTACTGGAGTTCAGCACTGCCCACCCAACCTTTTGAAAGCCTTCTGGTGAAGTGCAGAAGCAAACTCTCCTTTACTCCTTGGAAAGGTCAATGCATATTATGAAATCTCAGATAGAGTTTGTTTCCTGTGTGCCTAGATGGGTAGGGGAGCCAGCATCTAAATAGTCCCTGACTCGTTCTTATAGCCCTCACACCACCAGATGGAGCACTGAGCAATCATAAAATACAATAATAAAATATAGTTTTACCTTTCCTTTTTAAATTGTAAAAGAAGGAAGCAGTTTAAGTTGTAAAACAATTTAAAAGGGGAAGGTAAAGAGGGAGGACAGAATACATTGAGGGGAACCAGCAGTGGATCCTAAAAGCAGCTGGAAAATAAACAAGCCTTTGGGTGCTTTTTAAAGGTGAGGAGGGAGGAACGAAGATGGACATGTGGATGGAGCGAGTTCCACACTAAGGGGCCTGCCATAGCAAAGGCCTGATCACTTGCCTTCTTAAGGTGCAATGGTGGAATCCCCAACAGCAGGTGTTTTTAGTGCAGATAGCCATCAAGGTAAGACTCCAGGAGCAGGTCTCAAATATAACCAAGGGCCTATGTTGTTCAGGAACATGAAAACCAGCAGGGCAATCTTAAATTCAATCCACCACTCTACCGGCAGCTAATTCAGAGAATGCAGGGCGGGCATAATAATGTTGCAGCAGTGCTGCCACATTCTGAACAGGTTGCATGTGACAGATAACCACTGATGGAAGCTCATAGAAGAGGGAATTAGAAAAATCAGGTCACCAAAGCATGGGACACTGTAGTGAGGTCAGTTTGGGATAAAAAGGAGCTAACTCAGTTGTGTTTCATCCTTGCAAAATATATGTGGTGCTTGAAAATATTAATCTAAAGAGAAAGGGTGGTTACTGTGGTGTTCCCAAATGTAAAAGATGGAAACAAGGTAGTTCAGATGGTATCTTTTATTGGACCAACTTGCATACTGTCCTCGATAGAAGTTGGCCCAATAAAATATTTATTTATTTATTTATTTATTTAAAATGTATATCCTGCCCTCAGGGTAGCTCGGGGCGGCGAGCAACATTCAATAAAAATATTAAAAAATTACAATATGTGGGTGAAAACCCCATCCCTACCCCTCACCAAAAGCCTGACGGAACAGCCAGGTCTTACATACACGCCGAAACAGCAGGAGAGTGGGAGCCAACCGAACTACTGTATCATCTGAACTACTGTATCTCTTAAAAGTATTAAGGCATATGATAAGTTGGAAATGGGTAAAGCAGCAACCTGGAGCTGCTGGTATACTTTCAGTAGGGATTATGCCATTGATCTGGCTACCAGAGAGGAACTTCAGTTTGGAAGTGCAAGCTGTTTTTCAGTGGAACCCTTAAAAGCCCTTCATCCATCTGTTCAAGATTGCTGCTGGCTAATCTTCCCTACAATGTGTATATTTGGAGGTCCTCAAAAAAGAAAGTTATATATCTATAGCATTTATTTTTGAGAGGAAGTTTCTACATGCTCATACTCCCCGCACATTTCCACCACGTCAGGGTGTTTGTACAAGACACACTACCACGGGAGAATGGAACCAGAGCTGAGAAGTGAGGAGAATGGTATCTGTAATGGGGTCTGACCATCTTTGCATGGCTCTATGCTCTGAGCAATGCTTAGCTAATCACTTGTGGTTTTTGCTATGCCTACAGTGTGAATGAGTAGAGGCTTCCTCTCATCAAATAAATAGTAATTAACTTCTATAAATAAATAATCACATATGAAACTGTACCTGAATTGCCTACATTGTTTTAAAACAGACTAGTGGTTCTTTAAGCTTCTGATAATGTGCATAAAAGAACACTGGTGCTTTGTACTTCCTTTACTTATGCTTGCATTGACAAAAATATTTAAATGATTGAATAATTTTTTTAAGAAATGATTCTTCCTTATCCTTTCACACAGTCCCATTGTAGGTGTTTGGCTCCATCTAGCGCCTAAATCGGAGTATAACAAGTGCGCCCTCTCTCGTCGGCGGTCATGTCCTCTGGGCATATAAATAGCCCCTGCTTACCAGCCGTGTCAGTTCTTCCCGCTTTCAGTGGGCTCAGTTGTGTAGCACACACAGCACTGTATGGCCTTGGTGAAAGGCTTTAGGTGCTGCACGGTGTGTGCAATGAAGATCCAGGAATCTGATGCCTACATTTGGTGCCTCTTCTGCCTGGGGCCCGAGGATAACACTGGGGCGTGTAGCATCTGTCGCATGTTCAAACCTCAAGCCAGGAAGAACAGAGCTTGTCAACTGTCAGAATATTTAACAGTCCTGGCCATGTTCATGCAGGAGCAGGTCCCAGTCCCCAAAGACTTGGGGGTCCGCCCAGAGTGCCCCCAGTCTTCACTTGCTCTGGCCCATGCACTGGCTGGGGAGGTACCATCAGGGGCAATTCCAAAAGGCACTTTGGTGTCAATAGGTTTAAAGCTGGCATCTGCTCTGCAAAAACCTAAGATGCCACACACTTACCTGGGATGACCATTGCTGCATCGTGGCTGTTCTCCCTTTTGTGCCTAGAGTGCTCACTGGAGCCAGAGAGTCCGGGTAAAAAATGTGGTCACAAATTAACCCCGACACCTGGGTTTTCTCCTCAGCTTTCCCCAGTGCAAGAAGTTCTCATTGGCACTGATGTCTTCAAGGCCTCAGACTATAGTGCTTCCCATAAAGGACACTTAGGAGGCTTTGGGGCCATTGGAGTAGCTCCTCACCCCCCTTATCAGGTGTTTGATGTCCCAAATTCTGAGGCATTTGCCAACTCCATCAGAACCTTTCCACAAGGCTTTCCTGCCTTGGGTGGAGGGACTTCACTGGACCCACCCACTCTGGCACTGACATACGAACTTCTTCAGGGCTTTCCCTCGACACTGTGCCATGTGGCACTGAGTCCTTTGGCATCAGCGATAATGCCTTTCCTCCACCATTCTACACAGCAGTATGCTGCACTGCATTTGGGCTCCAGGCCTGGACTCAAGGACCCCCTGAATTACCCAGCAAGAATTTAGGAGCCAGGTCATATGAGTATCCTGCAGCGCCATGTCTCCCTTGACTGACTGACGGGGTACTTTCAGGACTTATTTATTCAGATGGCCTTGACGGAGGGTGTAGCTATGGGTAACCCAGACGGAGCCCTATCACCAACCACCTTTGGTATCTGGGCACTAGAGCAAAGAGAGCATATGAGGTGTGGCCCTTAGGTATGGAACAGGGGTGGAGGGTGTTACTCTGGGCGACAGGGGTTGGGGGTAGTGGGGCTTGCTATTTTAGGGTGGGCTGATGGAGGATCAGCTGTTCTTTGCTTTTTCATTATATTGGTGACATTGTAGGGTTGTCGGGGCTGAAGTTGTATATGTTGGTTTGTTGGGGGAGGTTTGACTAGGGTTAGGGTGAGGATGGTTGGTGAGTAGGGTATATAGTGGAGGGTTGGATGGGAATGTCCTCTGCCTCAGTGAGAGGTGTGGGGAGGGAGGGATAATTTCCCCATGTGTGCAGGGAGGTTATGATTCCTGGGAAGGGTTTTTTGAGTAACACCTACTGAGAGCAAGAGGTGATGGGGGAGTTGGGAGGTGGGGCTCTCCCTCACCGGTTGGGTGGGGCAGCCAGGAGGAGGTGGGGTCTGGGGTTGGGGCCAGGTGGGGGGGCGCAGCCATTGGGGTCATGATGGGGCGGGGGAAGTATGGGTCCTCTGGGGGATATGTGCGATCAGCAATATGGGACAGGTGTTTGGTGCCTGTTCCTCTTGCTGTCCCTGCAGTAGGGTAGTTCACAATCAGAGGGCCCCTGGCCTAAAGCTGTTGCTACTGAATGCGAGGTCAGTTGCAAATAAATCAACAATTGTCTGGGAGATGATTCTGGACTATGCGTGCGGCTGACCTCATGTGTATTACAGAGACTTGGCTGGACACTGAGTTGGGGCCCATTTTGACTGACCTTGTTCCAGCTGGGTACTCCCTGCAGCACCAGCCACGGTCAGGGGGACGGGAGGGCGGTGTAGCCATGGTTTTTAGGGATTCCTGGGCTGTGAGGAGATATCCGGCGCAGGCTATATCGATTATTGAGGACCTCCATCTTGTGATGGAATTGGCAGGAGACAAATATGGGGTGCTTCTGATATACCGTGCACCGACTTGTACCGCAACATCCCTACACACTCTAGCCGAGCTGGTGTCAGAGGTGGTGTTGCGCTCCCTGAAGACCTTGGTCTTGGGGGATTTCAACATCCATGCCAATGCCAGTCTTGGCGGGGCAGAGTGTGAGTTCATGGCAACCATGGACCTGTCTCAAAGGGTCATCGGCCTGACACATGACCTGATACCCTGGACCTGATTTTTTGCACCGGCCTTTAGTCAGGGGATCCATTAGTGGGGGAGGTGTCAGCGGAGCCCTTGTGGATAAATCATTACCTCCTGTGGGCCTGTCTCCTGGTGCACGTCTGCCCCCAGAGAGGTGCAGAACCGATTCAGATGGTTCGCCCCCAAAGACTTATGGAATCAAGGAGGTTCCGGAATGCTTTTGGGGAGTTACCTTCTGATCTTGACGACCGTTCACTCAGTGACCCCGTAGCTTTTTGGAATGCCTTGCTGACAGAGGCCATTGACTGGATGGCTCCTAAACGTACGCTCCCTGAACATTGGTGCCACAGACCTTCTTGGTTTACAGAGTGTCCGAAAAATCTAGTCCAGTGTAGGTTTTCTCAGTGGTGAAAGGGCTGGTCGGTCTGGTCTCGCCCCACCTGAAACTGGAGTATTCCAGTGCTTGCTGTGACATGTTTGTTGATTACTTTGCAGATAAGATCGCTCGTGACCACCATAATTTCAATACCACATTTATGACAGTGGAAGAGCGAGAGGCTGTGGAAGCCCCGCCTTGTCAGATTTTGTGGGAACGATTTCGGTGGGCGGCGCCCGCTGACGTGGAGAAGATTTTGGGGGCTTTTAGTGCCACCTCTTGTGGACTGGACCCATGCCCTTCCTGGCTGATTAAGGCCAGTCGGGAGATGTTGGGCTGTTGCTGGCAGGGGTGCTCAATGCCTTCCTTCAGGAGGGCAGAGTGTCGGGCTGCCTCAAGGAGACGGTGGTGTGGCCTCTGCTCAAGAAACAATCATTTGTAATTGCTGACCAGCTATCAGCTGGTCTCTAACCTTCCTTTTTGAAGTCCCCCGAGTTGTTCAGGGGGCAACTATGGAGAGGGTGTTCTCGGCCCTGTGGAACTCCCTTCCGCTGGAGGCCCGTGTGGCCCCAGACCTCCCCTCCTTTCATCGTCAGTGTAAGACTTGGCTTTTAGTGAGGAAGATGGGTGAAGAGTGGGGTTTGGGGGAGGGGGTTAGGTTGATTTGATTATTTTTACATCCCCCATTGTGGTTATGTTTGTTTTAAATAGATGTTATTTTTATATTTATACTGTTTTAAAAACATTTTTATTGTAAGCCACCCCAAGATGCCTTGGGCAGGAGGGGCAGGGTAGAAGTTGTTAAAATAAATAAATAAATATTGCAATCCTGTGGACAGGATTCTGTGGAGGCAGCCTTCCACGGTACCTCCCGTAGACCTCAAGGCACTACAGATGTACCCTATACTGGGGATGAGGCATGATTGTTTTGGTTTCCTATCCAGCCCCTAACATGCCCATAGTGACTGCTGTGGCAGAGTGCTCTAAGGGGCTGGGGGGGGTAAGCCACCCTTGCAGCCCCCTGACAGGAAGGGCAAGTATATTGACACCCTGGGATACAGAGTGTATACTCTGCTGCTTCTCTAGAAATGAGAGCAGGTAATTATTTGGCCCTCATGGCTCATTTTAGTTTTACTTTATGAGACACAATCCAACAGGTGCTGCCTGAACTTCTAAAGGTGGTTAGGGAAAGGTTGGGTAACGCAGGTGATAGCTTGGAATTATCCCACCACCTCACCAAGGTGTGTCATATAATTTGACAGTCTTGGTGTCTTGTGATATGGCTGCAAGTATTACCATCTGCAGACATGCATGGCTCTGCTCCTCGGGCTTATCCAAAGAGGCACAGTATGTGGCTGAAAATCTTGTGTTGCACAAGAATACCCTCTTTGCTGCTTCCACTAATCAGGAGCTGAGGCAAATTAAGACAGACTGTAATACAGCTAAGTCTGTGGATCTTAAGGTATCACCCACCACTCCTACTTCTCAGGGAGACACTGGTGTCAGATCTCAACGCTTCTAGTGCCCACAGGAAGCCCCTTATTTTAGCCTTCAGGGAAGTCTCTTTACTTTGCCCCTCAATTTCCCCAACCACGTCAGGTCTATCTGCAACCTCCACAAGGTTTAGGGTTTCAAGGATCGAGGCTCCAGTAGAGTGTGCATTATCTTCCTGTCCAGCAGGAAGCCCTCTACCAGGGGATGCTATTCGGCCAAATAACAATGTTTTTGTGACCTGGGTGCAAGACAGGGGTTTCTCTCCCATATGGAATTTGGTTCTGATCATGTGAGACTATTTGGTATCCCTCTTGTATGAGGAAGCAGCTGTTTCTTCCATCCAGGTGCACCTAACTGCCCTGAATGCATTTTGTGTACCGACCAATGGGGGATCACTTTTTCCTAACCTCTTAGTGGCTCACTTCCTAAAGGGAGTGGTGAGAGTGTTCTCCCCAGCTAGCAGTCCTTTTCCTAGCTGGTATCTAAATTTAATCTTACAGACTCTAATGAAAGATTCTTTAGAGCCAATGGCTTCCATGCCCATTGACCTTCTCTCTCTTAAAACGGTCTTTTTGGTGCTTATCACTTCCGCCAGGAAGGTCAATGTGTTACATGCCCTCTTCTGTAAACCTCTTTATGTCCATTTCCACTGTGGAAAGATAGTTCTCTGGCCACACCCGGGTTTTCTGCCCAAGGTGATGTCCAAATTCCACATGGGACAAGTTCTATCCCTCCCAACATTCTTCCCATGGGGGTGGGGTGGGGGAGAGGTGGGGAGGCTTGGCACAAACTGAATGTTCATAGGACCTTACTTTACTAGCTTATGCTCATTATCAGCCTCATGAATGCATTATTAGTTCTCTTTGGTCCAGAAAGCAAGGGTTCCAGGACCTCTAAGCAGTCCTTCCATAGATGGATTAAGGTGTGCATTATCAAGAGCTATGATACCTCTCGCCTCCTGCCCTCCTCGGGGATACAAGCCCATTCCACTAGGTTTGTGGCCACCTCTGTAGCAGCTTTATACCATCTCTGGATGAGATTGGTAAGGCAGCTACTTGAAGCTCCCCAGCCACTTTTATGTCTTGGATTTGGCAGCTCAATCCAATGCCAGATTTGGCCATTTGGTATTGTCTTCATTGTTTTCTTAAAATACAGGGTTTGAGGTTTGTTTTACTGCAACCCACCTCCTTGTATTGCTTTCTAGTCTATAATGGGACTTTGAGAGAGGATAAAAAGGGGAAAGGTAAGTTTCTTACCTGTACCAATTCTTCAAGTTGTATCCTCTCACTCAGTCCCAGCACCTTCCCTCCTCCCCACTTGTTGTGGCTAATGTATTAACTGATGTGGCTGGTGAGTAGGGGCTATTTATAGGCCCAGTGGACATGACGTTGGGTGATACTTTGAGTTAGGTGCTAGATGGTGCCAAATACCTATAAGGGGACTGAGCAAGAGGATACAAGTCAAAGAAGAATCATTACAGGTAAGAAACTTAACGTTTACTTTTTGAGTAGGCTCAGCATGTTGAAATGCTTTTGTTTCTTTGTCCATTGTGTCTGCAGTTTGAAATTTCCAGGACAATAAAATTGTGAAATGGGAATTACATGAGCAGACTAACACATGTTGTTCATTGCAGAAGCCCTGAATCAGGGAGATACTGTGGATCTTGATGCCCTCATGGCAGATCTGTGTTCCATAGAGCAGGAGCTCAGCACCATTGGGTCACAGTCTGCAAACAGCACTGCAATGAAACGTTTAGCCACAGAAGCAAAAATGTCTCAGAAACCACCTGCTGGTCGGCTTGCCTCCAAACACAGCAGTATAAAAGGATTGCCCTCTTCATCTAGTAGGGGGGTAACTAAGCCTTCACATGCCGTCTTCTCCCTGGATGACATCACTGCGCAGCTGGAAAAGGCATCTCTGAGCATGGATGAAGCAGCCCAACAATCTGTAATTGAGGATAGCAAACCTGTAGTTACTGCTCAGCACAGGAGGACAGCCTCAGCAGGCACTGTTAGTGATGCTGAAGTGCGATCCATCAGTAATTCATCCCGTTCCAGCATCACCTCTGCAGCTTCCAGCATGGACTCCTTGGATATTGATAAGGTGACAAGACCTCAGGAACTGGATCTGACACAACAAGGGCAACCAGTTACTGAGGTATAGTAGCACTAATTTAACATAATTAGATAATTTAAAGCTTTGTAATTACAAAGCTCCTAAATCCTATGGACCATGCATACTTATTACTTAGTATAATGGGGTGAGTTAAGATCAGAGAGAGCTATTTTGGGGTACAGTGACATCACATATTAGTATCAATTTGGAGAGTTTGACAGTTTTTAAATATTATCTAGACTTGGTTACTCAATTCACTGGAGTCTGGGAAGAGGGATGCCCCTGCTGATGTACAGGTTCCAATTGTTTAGTTTCCCTCCTACTGGTTGAGCAAGACATCACCCCCCAGAATCCTGGATTGGTGTTCAGGGAGCCCTCTCAGAATGTAGAGTTTTTGCCATGCCCCTCACTCCCATATAGTAATAGTATCCATATATCTTTAAGTATTAAAATAAATACTCAGCTTAACATGCTTACATTTTCAAGCATTCTAGTAGTGTGACAGATTGAATTCATATGGGTTCTTACAGTGTATTTATTTTGAGGTGTTGGCATTAATCTGAACAGTTACTAACCATTATATTTTTAAACTTGATCTTGAAAAAAGCATTTGTGTAGAGATTAGTGAGAGTGATTTTTTTTTTTAAAAATAACTTCATGAAGCTTCTGTTCATTCTTTGTGTTGATAATGTTATATGCTTAGAGCTAGTCAAAGCAGTTCATATGGCGAACTAAAATATATGCCTACAAAAGTGAGTTTCTTTCCAACAACAGAGACATTACTTATTCTCTGCGTAGATTCTAGATAGATAATACCCTTGAGACCTTCTGTGAATAATTCTCCAGAGGAAACCTTCAAGTTTGGCCAGGGGTCACTCTAGTTACGCTCCTGCTAATGGGCTAGTCTTTGCATGAACATTCCCTCTCTGGTTACAGCAACTGCCTTTTGTATATATATTTATTTGTTTATTTATTAACCAGTTCAGTTGTACCCCCATAATTAAATCACACTGTGTCCCCACCACCACCATTTCATTTGCGCCCCAGAGTCAGTGTGAATTCATTCTATGCGGAGCACAAATGAACTGGTTATGGGGTGGGGGTTTAAAGACAGTATTCCTGTTAGCAATAACTTCATTAAGAAGAGTGAGTGAAATAGCAGCTATAATAATCTCAGAACCACTGTACCTAAAAACACCCGGGCTAGCCTTGTAAAGCTTGAAACTGGTGTCTTACCTATTGCAGTAAAACTCAGTCTGGCTTGTTTCTTATTGGCTGAGGGTGAGGAGTATGTCTGAAGACAGGCTACCACTCCTCTGCCTTACTGAATTTTCATCCTCCACGCCAAGGCTCAGTGGGACAACAAACACATTTTATTGCTTAGAATGACTGGGCAAACTGGGGAGTCTTTAGCCCACTTGCCCAATTTCAAGGTCAAATCCCAGATCTCTATAGACAATTATCAGATCTAGTGCAGAGGATATGAGAAACATTGCTAAATTAAAATCTTCTCCTTTTTACCATCTTTGTAAGAAAGCTCCTGGGTTGGAACCTTACCTGTTGGTTCTGGGCAACTCTCTTCTAAGAAGAGCTTTAACCCTTCTTAGATTTGATTTTATGGGCTTCCATATGCCCTCAGATTATGTAATTGTAATCTTGTTCAAACTGAGGATCTCCTTCATTTATTTTTTCATTGCCTCCATACTAAAATGTTTCATCAGAAATTTCTGGTCCCAGTAATTCAGAATAAGATTTATTGGTCACCCCAATACTTATTAATTTTTCTGGCAACAACCAAAGATGATGATATGATTAGAAATCTTGCTAAAATGGCTCTTGCGCTGATAAAGAGGAAACAGGATGATCATGATGAGTAGGGATGGACTCTGTCGATGGTGGTTCCCCACTGTTTCTATTTTATACACTATTCATATTATTTTAGTTTATTTTGTTCTGTTGATATTTTTATTTTATATTTATTTTTTAATTAGAAATGAGTAATTGCACCATGGTATGATTACTATGTTCTGACTGTACCTTTATAATGGCCCGTGAGGTTTGTTTTTGCAATTTTCCATTTATGGTTGCATTATGCTTTTATTTTTGCTTGTTATGCATGTTTTGACCTTGGTTATGACTTCAAGAATTAATTAATAGTAGTATATTATTATTATGCTCAGGGCCATGTGCACATTGGGTGTGTGATTGCACTTGCTAACACCTGTGTAACATCTATGCAATATTTATGTACAAGCACCTTTGCAGGAGCATAAGCAGTGTATATGTGCATAATTGTATTATGGCATGATCATTATGTCTTGATTGAACCTCTGTAATGGCTTGGCCGGCTTGCTGTTGGAGTTTCCTTCCTGTTTATCAAGGGTTGCTTTATGTTGTTGTTTTTGTTTGCTATGCAAGTTTTGACCTTTGGTTATGACGTTAATAAAATTATTATTATTATTATTATTAATCTCAGAACCATATTTGGAGAGTTTCCAAGATAGAATAGATATTGCTTTACATCCTAAATTCCTACCTAAGATAGCATAAGAAAGACAGTTGTGAGAATGTGGCCCTTTTTATATGGGCCTCTCCCACACATGAACACGCAGATTTTCTGCATATTCACGGGTGTGGGAGCCACGTGTGAACAATGCAGAGCCCGCTCCCATGGTGACTGGAGGTGCCTGCACACACCCGCCTAACACGCATCCCCACTCGCACACACCTCTCGTCCCCACACATGGAGCAACGGGAAAAGGGCAGTTGCTCCATGGGTGCGGATGAGTGGAGGGTGAGTGGAGATGAGTGTGCAGCCGTATGCATGCCCCACCCATGCACCGGCATGCCCATGGACCCTCCCACCTGCTGGAGCCATGTAAAAACAGCCTGTGAGGAGCCACTTGAAGAAGAACAGACAGTTGCTGCCTTGTAAAAAAGGTCCTTCAAGATGGCTCCCAACATTCTCACAGCACCCACCCAGCCCTGCATGGAATTTTCTTATATTCCTAGAAAGAGTTGGAAGGAACTGTCATTCTGAGGGGAGAGTGATTTTTATACTAGAGGAACTCTAGACCATCATGTGGTCTATTCTTTGAATATGGTGAGTATGCCATGCACAACCCAGTTGTGAGAATGTTCAGAGCCATCTCGAAGAACCTTCTTTACAAGGCACCAACCTTCTGATCACTCACATCGGGAGGAGTTGTTTGTAAACAAACAGCTTTATCTCCAAGTCCGATCTGTGTCCCAGCACTAATAGCAGGCAGAGGGTGGAGAAGGAACCCCAGCAGTGCACATGCAAACTCAAAGCAAGCAAAGCAAACCATCTCAAGCCAACAATATTATGTTTAGTCTTCAGCACACCACAAAAGCAGCAGCATGAAGTTCCACTTTTCCACCAGAGCATGCTACACAGTTCTATTGCAAACTAAACTTGCAATGTAAAAGGCATCTGCTGCAATCAGAGAGGGAACATTCATGCAAAGACTAGCCATTAGTGAACCAACATGTGGCACGGTAGCCTTCTTGCAGCAGAAAAGTCTTGAAACTGGCACTGAAAAGGGAGCCATTTTAAATGTAGTGAACATTCCAGCAAAGATTTGAAACCCTTCCATCCAAGCACCCTCCAAATCCACACCCCCGCCCCCCCAAAAAAACAAAAAAAAACAGAAAGCAGACAATTAGGGTGACAGGGTCTCACACAGGGTGAAAAACAGCAAGCACTAAGAAAATATTTTAAAGAATAGGCGGCAAAGCAGCACAGCCCTCCCAACTGGACTTACAAAATTAGTAACTACCCCTGCCTGTAATGCATGCCCGGGGGGGAGAGTAGAGGACAAAAGAAAACCCAAGCAAACAATCAATGTACAGGAGATGAGGGAGGCAGGGGATTTGTTTTTTCAAAATTTACCAGGTTTCTGAAAAGAGTCCTCCTGATCGCTCTAGTTCGACTTGGATAACCACATTCTGTGGTTCTGGACTCCAAACAAGTCCCTGGCCCCTCCCCTCTTGTAAAAAAGAGGGGCGGGAGCTCTTGCTCTCTCTTCCCCTTCCCCTCCAGTGAACTTAGGGAGGAAGGAGCAAGGAGGAGGGAGCTCTTTCCCTCCCACTCTGGTAGGGGAAGGGCCAGGGGGAGAAAGAAGTACTATGGAGTGGCCAGAGCATTTAGAAAAGGCGCCCTGACACGCCCCCTAGGCCTTGCTGATTGGCTGGGCCAAGGAGCACCTGGCACCTCCCCCACTCCTTCCCCAGTCCTCCAGAAAGCACTGTTTTTCTGGGCTGGCACCCAGTGCATGCTCTCTGAAGGCTTGGGGAGGTCCTCTAAGTCCCCGCCTACATCTAGATCTCTGGCCAGTGAGTGGAAAACTAGAGGGGGGGAGGAGCAGCAGGAGGAGGATGTTTCTCCCCTCCTCCCCTTGCAGAGTTCCCTGAAGGCTTTGTTTACATATCAGCTGTTAGCTTCTGGCTGTGCCAGAGCTATGACTCATCGACTCTGTAGGCAGCCAGGAGCAGAGAGTTAAAATGTAAACAAAGCCTTCAGACAAGTGGGAAAACTCAACCTGCCACTGGATCAGCTGAGGAGCAGCCCCTAGCTCCCTAGCAAACATGGGGGGACCCCGATGGGCTTGGGAGGGTGTCTGCTCCAATGCCCGGGGGTAGGGACCGCCACTGTTGTTGCATCAGTTTGCTCACTTGTTGGGTTGGTAGAGCATCAGATGTTGGCCTGTAGTGTGTATGGAATGCAGTGCTCCTGCTCCATGCTGAACAGATGATTGGCAGGAGCAGGAGTCCTCGGGGCTCAACCTGGCCTTCTGGGGATGGCACTGAGCCCTCACAGCACCATCCAAGAAGGGGTATCCATGTCGCCTTCACCAGATGAAAAAGTATCCTCACCAGAGTTGAGCATGCAAAAAAGTTTATAGTCTCACCTGATGAGACATGAATTTCTCAAGTGCAAGGAATGTTGAGTCTTGCAATGTGAAATTGTTCCTGAGGTCTATGAAGGTAAATTGACTTAAAAAAATTATCCTGGTTCTCACCATTTGCCCCCATTTGACTGAGCAAATGCAGGACAGTTGTATATATGACACCAATAACTGTGTTTGCTCATTTTATAGTTATGACATGTTGTATGCCTAAGGAAGGACCGTTTGTAGCCTGAGAACTTGCATACTCACACCATCAGATGTTGGTTCAATACAAAAGTATCATCTGGTCTCCATCTTACATTTGGAACCAACATGGCAACCATCCCCCTCTCTAGACTCCAATGTGACTAACTAGGAATACATTCATTTAAAATATTGTGCATTTATCATTCACGTACTTTGTATTGAGTTAAAAATGAACATTATTTATGACTAAAATGTTCTATGAGTATTGCTGCTGATAATAAATGAAGGGAGCTGAACTAGCGTTTACCTCAGCCATTTTACCAAAATAGTTGACTAATAGTTTACCAAATATGTGGCTAATTGCACATCATCTGTTTGCATGATCAGCAAGGAAATTTTCTTGTTGCATGCTAGATGGGCTCCATAAATAACTTCATGCATATTTCAAAAATAAAATGCAAGCATTTTTAGTGCAATTTAAACACTTTCTCCACTGTGGATTATGTATAAGCTACATAATGCTTTCGCTAGTAATTTCAATTACTTTTCGATACGTTTTGCTGTTTTGAACCCCATCTAGGCAGATATTAATGAAGCTGTGGATAACAACCATTAATCAGTGTGGCATTGAAATTGGATGACAGCCTGGTATCTGCAGGGATTCTTGCAGAGACCATGTTGGCTATATAAATCTACAGAGTAAGTAGTACCCTTCTGGTGATACAAAATGTCTCATCGTATGTTCTAAGTTGAGGTAACTTTTAGGAAGTAATTGTCCAAAAATATTACCTTTTGTGCAACTAAATTTAATAAAGTAACATAATACTATGAATTCTTAAAATACTTTTAAATAAAAAGAAAAATAGCATGCATAGCTCAGGTAATATAATATCAATTTAACGTTATACAATATTATAAGCATCAAATCCTATGGAACTGTGCAACAAAAATAGGAAAAATGAATTCAATAATGCACTTAAGGTTCTGATTCTCGCCCCCCCCCCCCCAAAAAAAAGAAAAAGCTATTGGCTGCCTGTTATATCCATAAAACTTTTTAAAGTTTTAAAAGTATTTCAGCTGGACTGCTTCTTTATCCCCATAATAAATCGCTCTGTTCCTAGTTACTGGGCAATAACTGGAGCCCCTGAAGTGTGAAAACATCCGAGATGAGAGATTTTTGGACAGACAAAATTATTACTGTATACAGAAGTATTTCACTATGTGTTAATATGGACCTGTTGTTGCTGCGGGCAAGTCCGGGACTCAAAAGACACACAGCTTTTGTCTTGTAAGAAGGGCAGAAATGCAGATCTTTGCTTGCAAACATGCATGTCCAGCAGAATACCTTTTCCCTACCCTGCCAGACACGTATGCTTGCAGGCAAAGATCTACATTTCTGCTCTTCTCATGAGACAGAAGCTGTGCATCTTTTGAGTCCCGGACTTCACTGCCGTGCCAACAGGTCTGTATTAGCATGTGTGAGAAAGCGGTCTGTCTTGAATTTCTTTGAAATGTATTTTTTCCCCAGTTTGGCTTTGCAAAAAGTTTTCCCCTCAGGATTCTGAAATCTCTAATGACTGAATTACCAAAATGTACATCTATACTTAGTGATGTGAGAATGGTATTTTATTTCGTTCAAGCAATCGGTATTGAAGAACTGTCAACTATTCTGTCCTTTCAACAAATTTTTTTGAGGCAAGGGGTGTTGCGATCATAGGGGGTGTTTACGTTTGTGCAATGGCAAATTTCCAGGGTCAGCTTTCATGTTTCGAAAGAGTAAATTTCTAACCTAGGAGGCTTGAATTAGACTTGCACATTATTATTATTATTATTATTATTATTATTATTATTATTATTATTATGTCAGTCTCATTGTTTAGTGAGGCATTACTCATGATTCTTGAACATTTGGTATTGGGAATCCTAGATTGCTCAAGCCCCAAAGATGAAACCTTTTAAAGAAAAACAGTACATTTGAAGTAAAACTTTGAAACAGCTGGAAATAAATGCAAAAATGTAGGAAAATATATCCAATGAAAGAGGGATTCAGTAAGTGAAAAGAACTTCTTGGTAGTTTAATGACAGTAAAAATTGATTCTCAGTGTTGTCAGTATACTATTGATAGTCCCCTTTTAGTTTCTGATTGGTCACTGGCTAATTTGGGGAAATGGGGACACTGTTTTTAAATAAATAATTAGATCAGTTTGAATGCTAGACTAAAATTCAGTTCAGCTCTAGCTGAAGAATGATACAAACATGAATGTGTCAGATTTGTTTCTCCCATGAAGACTGCATGTCATGCCTTTCTTGGATCTTTTCTCCTGATTTCTTTCCTTCTCAAGGTGGTCCAAAAGCTCCAGCCTGTCAAAGGTACTAAGGTACCTCTTGCCCGTTCAGTTGAAAGTTGTGCTAGAACAGTTGTCCATAGAATTGGGTTCTGTCCCAAAAACCCTCATAATATTTGGTGGCAATGGGGAAAATGCAGTGGACGTGGGTCCCTGTGTATAGGAAACAATGCTGGACATATGAATATTTCCTATCTCCATTGTAAAATTCTTGCCATCTAGGTTCAAGATATGTCTTTTCATAGGTCTATGAAGAAAATTTGTTCTAGGGACATACTCTGACCTTCAGGATCACAATTAAATTGACATGTCAATAAGAGTAAGCAGATCAGAGGACAGAATTTGGCTCTTAATATCCTTCATGCGTAGGAAAGTTGTTTGTTCTTCTTCCTTTAACATTCTTTTTCATCATGTGGCCAGTTGTTCGAGACATTGTCCTTACATGGAGTTTTTATTTTAATCTGTCAGTCTCCTTTTGACTTCTTGTCTCTGAAGCTACTGACCTTTTAATGTCCTTTTCCTTGTTACAGTGGTTTCTGAACAAAGTGACATTTCTGCCCTTTTGACTCTCCCCCCCTCCCCCGACTGTCTAGCTCATCAGAAATTAGTTTTAAAAAGCTGTCCTTTCCGCCTTCCCTCAGTTTTATCTGAATCATGACACATGTGGAATGCTGCAAATTGGGTATCCCTGTCTAAATAAAGGATAATCTAAATTTTTTGCCTGAAAAGAACTAAGGGGTTTTGTATTTCCAGAAAGTTCATATTTTGGAAGAAATCCAGGAAAGGGATCAAAACCTCTGTAAAGTTAACTAGTGAAAGCCACATATTGCCATTCTACTCTCATTATGGCAGTTTTCACAGTATCTTTGTGCTGGACCAAGTTCTTGTCCTAAGTGTATGAAGCAGTGTGTGGAATCCAGGGTCAGTTGGGAGCAGTACACTTGTGCACGCCATTTTCTTGCTGCTCCTACCCCTGTGTGGTGCCAGAGGGAGATGGGGAACAGCTGGCAAGATCCTTAGCAAATCTGTGTGTCTGCTGCCACTGCTCACCCAATAAAGTTGATATGGTCATGAGGTATAACCACCTCCTCAAGGTGTAAGCTGGGGTGGATCACTCTTTAGTAGTCCTGTGACATCCAGTCCAGTCCTGAAACATCCAGCACAGACTACTGTCAGAAACAGAATACCAGGCCAGGCACTGCGGGTTTTGAGTACTGGGAAATGTTTGTTCAGATTCCCTGTGTTTTCTGCTCCATCAGCCCTCTTTGTAAGCTGGAAGCACATATGTAGGAAAAATGTTTCCTGTGTTTAAGAGGGAATGTTCAAATTATTGATACCTGAAATGATAGAGCAGTCTGATACTTCTACCTATTAATTCATTTAAATGGTTGAATGAGAAGACCCAGCCTGAAGAATCTGATATTTAAAAGTGTAATTTACAGGAAAATCTTCTGTTGTAGTGTGTAATATGTAAATAAAGGGCTGGAAAAAGAGATGAGGGTGATTGATGGTCTTTGACATATACCTCCTAGAGAGAATTTCTTTATGCCTAGTATTAACTATTTGAGGAAGCAAAAGAGAGCAGGAGGGAACTTGTGAAGAGAAATAGAACCAAATAATAGCATCAATTACACTACACCATCATTAAAACACGGTATTTGGGAGCCATACCCATGCCACATTATAACTGAATCTGCATTGTTGTTCCAAATTGATAAGCCATTCATTTCCCAAAGGACTTGGGGTGACTTTCAATCAGTTAGAAAACAATACAGATTAAACTCTAGCCCTTAAAGAAGAACCCCTTGAAGAAAACCTCTACCCCTTTACCTCTGACATGGAAAGTCCCCCAACCCACTCACCCAGAGGTGAATAAATATTAGGGATGGTTTCGGTCAATTTCAGTTTCGGTTCTCATGAATTTCGATTCTTTTTCGGTTTTGGTATTGTGTTTTTTCAATGGGGGATAACTGCAATGTTAAAAATCTGGTACAAAAATCAATGCAAAAGATCTGAAAGTACCGAAACCAAAAAAGAACCGAAATTTCAGATTAATCCAAAATGGCCATTTTCAGGTATTTTCAGTTTTATCTGAAACCGAAACTCCCATCTCTAATAAATATAAAATCCCCTCCTTATACCAATACATCCCATTTCACCCACTCCCACTTCTTCATCCCTTCACAATGCCGAGCCCCCTACCCCTCTTGTCTCCCCCCCTCGAGGAGTAAGCATGATAGCAACGGCTGTTTAGCACCAAATGACACCTGAGACTGAAACGGAGGCTCCAGAGTGGGTGAAGGGAGTCCGGACTAGTACTATACAAAAGCCACTCCTGCCTGCTCTCATGTAGTGCTGGTGACCGGTCCATCCACCTGCTGCCCACCATGGAGTGCAGTACTTATTTAAAATATTGGGAACCATGACTGCATCCACTTTATAACCAAAATCACATTCTAACGAAGTGCATTATAATGAGGGTGCAGTGTATTCCCATCTTGTGAGTTTTATGTATGACCTTTGGTGGAAGGATCAATTCATTGGCAGTCATTATTATGAGTTTTGTATGTACTTTATGAAGGGGTTGCAGATAAATGTGAAATCTGCCATCTGGTCTTTGGCACAATACAGCTGTTTTCCCTACACTATACCATTTTAAAATGTTTAGCCCAGTTTGCATGGTGGAAGAAGAATTATTTCCATACCATGGTAATGTATCATTTAACACTAGCTAGTTCCAAGTGAACTTTTGTTTTTGTCTTAGAGCTCATCTGTAAAATGTAAAATGCAGAAATAAGGGGAGACATGAAACTTCTGTGCCTGTATAATTGAATAGTTGAAAATAGCCAAAGATGAACATCATTCTCCTCCAAATGAGATAACTTTGGCCCTTTTTACATGGGCGGCCCCCACGCTAGAACACTCATCTGGATGTTCCATCATAGTAGCCCATGGCATGTGTGATCTAGGACTGCTCTAGTTACCCTTACTGTAAATCTTAATTGATAAAATTGTACAATTTAGGAAGAGTTAACAATGGGGTTTTTTTTTGGCTATTTAGTCAAAAATGACCTTTTCTGTTTAACAAAACATTTTAGAGCAGAGGAAAATTTTGCACATCTATTATCTTGAAATATTACTCCGGCTTTCAGCTTCCTTGGCAGCATAAGTATTAGCAGTGCAGTCCATCAGATATTTCTTGAATAACAAATAAAAGTAAGGCTTTACTTGCCAAAACTTATAGCATTTAAAATATCTTAAATGAATGCATCCGTTTGTAATTTTAAAGTTTTGTTTGTGCACTGTAGCATTCAGATTAATGAACTATTCATCTTAAGTGGTTTGTGCAGACAATCAGGCCAGCATTCTGTTAATTTAATGTACTGTGGCTATAAGACAGATTACAACAAAACCCATTTTTGAAGAGTATTGGTTAATATTTTTGCCTTTTTTCTCTTTTTTTAAAGAAGTGGGGAAATAATCATTTATAGGAATTTTTGGAAGTGAAATTAAGATAGAGAGTTATAGGCCTACTACAAACTTAGATCATGAGGCACTTTCATATGTGAAAGTCAATTTATTTTTACTTAGTTACAAAGATTGAAGAAAATTCATACCCCCATTTGCTTTCCAAATCATATTTGTCGAACTTGTTCATTTTCTATAAGTATTTGTGAAAATGGAGCAATTCTGTGTAAACAGTACTTTGCATGATATGAATGTAGTGCACAGCTCTGGAAAGCTGAATGTACTTTCTCTCTTCAGTTCATTTGTGCGGTCAAACAGCTACAGTATAACATGTTACATGAGTATTAATAGTTACTAAAAATCCACATTACCTGTTCTTATTCTTCTGCTCTACCTGTACCTATACTGAATTGTGGTGTCTTCAGGATATGTAAGAAAACTTCACCACGTCTAATAAAGCTTAATTGATGCAGGAACCTATAAAGCCACAGAGCTTTGAACAGGCTTCTGCCTCATGGCCCCTGCAGTGGGCCTGCCTTGAGAACACTATGACCTTCCTCACCAAGTCTCTCCCTCATGATCTGTCTCCTGAGTCTTTTGTATTTGCCTTTCTATGCCCTCTCGTCCGGTAATTCGGACAGTGGGAGCGATCTCCCTGACGACCACTAGGAGGCAGCACAACTTTTGCTGGGAGCACGTAGGGAGAACGCTCCCCCGCCATCCCAGTTCATTGTCTGCCTCAGACCTAATAGGACTTGCAGCCGGGTGCTCTGCACCCACACCACCAGTTCTTCTAATTTGAGGGTGCATCCGCACCATATCTGGGCGCAGCCTCCCCGCACTGCTGGAGGAGGTTTTCTTCTCTGAGCCGGCCCACGGGTTCAGGCCAGAGAGAGATTAGGTGAGGGGACTCCGCGGAGATACCCCCCCGGACACGCAGCGCCGCCGCAATGGCTGAGACAGCCAAAACCAGCCGCGCAGCAGCCGGACGGGCTCCACAACCCCAAGCCGAAACCGCTTCAGCTGTGGCGAGAAAGC
>QEPC01004883.1:1393741-1430327 GCA_003113815.1 Sphenodon punctatus | reverse complement strand
CCCCCCCCCCCCCCTCTGAAGAGAGGCATTGACAGCCAGCAATGGTCTCAACATATTCTGGCTGGCTTTCACTATCCAGGACAGGCAAGGATCTAGTTCACAACTGGTTGCCCACATTATCCCAAGCATATCCTCCACATTGATGGAAGATACCAATTTGAAATTGATCCAAATAAGTAGAACAAGACTGAACTTCCACAACCCCAAACTGACTCTGCAATTAAAACAGCAGTGCTCAAGTCATGATGAATACGAGCTATTTCTTCTGTGAAGTAATTAATACAAATATGACAGTGGGCTTTAAAAAAAAATCTAATTTCTGGTGGAGACAGGCCAAATTGACCAGATCCCTCACCACCCAGAACAGCTCCGCTGGATGAGATTTTGCAGATGCTACGATGGCGGAGAAGAAAACCTTCACTGCCATCACAGCCACAGTATAGTCCTTCAAAAATGATCTATGCCACAATTGGTTGGCTTCAGCATGAGTCGAGCACTACTCGCACTCCAATTGCCTACCCTCCTGCTTCAGCTGCCTCAGGCACTCCATATACCAAGATGACCTGTGCTGCTGCAGTGGTGGGAGTGAACACCTGGGTGCAACCATGTCGATGGCCATGATCAGAATGTCATTCCACAAGGCAACCAGGCAATCAACAGAGTAGCCGTCAAGCTCAGTAGGTGTATCCCCCAGAGAGTTCTGGAAACCAGTTGGATCCATCAGTCTTCAGGGGTGGACCAACCTAACCAGTACATAGGAGGGCAGGGATCTGGGCCTTCAGCAGGTAATGTCTGATCTTGACTATGGTGTTGCAGCAACACCCAGGATAATCAGAACTCCTGTTTCCAAGCTGGTACAAAACATCAAATCCAATGTGTGTCCCACCTCATGTATGGGGCCAGCAATTGAGGTAGGCCCATGGTTGTCATGGTGGCCATGAACTCCTGCTCCGCTCCTAAAAGACCAACCTCAGCGTGTATATTGAAATCACCCCAAACAAGAAGTCTAGGTGATGATGGTTGAGCGGCCCTGTTACTTGTGAGAAATTGAGACTCCGATTTTAACACAACCTCTGAGACCAGCTCAGCTAGAGCAGTCAGGGAATCAAATGTGCAGTGGGGTGGTCGGTACACCAAGAGAATCCCCAAGTTATCCCCAGCCAAATCCAACACCAGGTGGACGCACTATATTGGATGAGTCAGGCACCAGATACATACAAAAGGCCACGGTTTCTTTACAGATCACCGCCAGTCCACTCTCCGGTCCTAGGCTGATGTTGCATCAAGTACCCAGCTGGCATCATCTGTGACAAAATAGGCCTAGGTGTCTCATCCAGCCAGGCCTCATTCTGAATAGTAAAGTCAAAGATGGCTGATGTTTTATTTACCACTAACCTTGCATTAAGCAGCAACAGCTTCAGATCAGGGGCACCACAGGCCTTAACCCCCAAATATCTTGAGACAGGAGGGGAGCGGGACAGGGAAATTAGACACAAGGTACCTCTCCCGATGTCCCGGATAGTGTTTCTTTCCTTCTCTCCCATACCTCCCCATGCCCAGCACAACCCCATATGGTTCAAAAGCTGCCCCACTCTGCCTCCCTCTTCAGCTCCTGATCACTACTCTCCAGCCCCCAAACACAATAACCCTCAAAGGGCAAACGACTCTCATGGGGGAAGGGTGGCCGGAGATTATTTTCCGAGCCTGACATCCTCGGAGGCAGAACAGCAGCAAAAGCAGGTGCGGAAACCCCTCTCCCATGCTCATACTCCCCTGTCACATGGGGGCCATGGCACTCGCTCCCCCACACCACCACCACTTTCCACAGGCCCATACCCCCCTCTCACTGTGGGGCCTTCACACCCCACCCCATCCTATAAAAACACTTTAAACCAAATTAAAAACAAAACCATCCTAACTTTACATCCTCCATCAGGCCCACTAACACCACACCAACAACCACCACCTTTAGTGCCGGCTGCAACAGATTAATTATCTGGTAAAAGTGATAAAGAGTGAGGTGGCTAAATTTGCAGACGACACCAAATTATGCAAGGTAGTTAAGACTCAGGCAGACTGTGAGGAACTACAGGAGACTCTTGTACAAGTAGGTGAATGGGCAATAAAATGGCAAATGAAATTCACTGTTGATAAGTGCAAGGGGTTGCACATAAGGAAAAATAATCCTCACTTCATATACATGGTACTAGGTTCTGGTCTGGGTGTAACCACTCAGGAGAAGGTACTTGGAGTCATTTTGGATAATTCCTTGAAGACATCGGCTCAATGTATGGCATCAGTCAAAAAGGCAAACTGAATGCTAGGCATTATTGCAAAACAAATAGAAAATAAAAGGAGAAATAACATAATGCTACTGTATAAATCTTTGGTATGACCTCACCTTGAATATTGTGTGTAGTTCTGGTCACCCCATCTCAGGAAAGATATAATAGAAAAGTTCAGAGAAGGGAGATTTTAAGCTCTCGGGCAGGGACTGGGTCTATCTTGTTTTTTGTAAAGCACCAGGTACATTGCTAGCGCTATATAAATGCTTATAATAATAATAACTAATAAACAACAACAACAAGGGATAGAAGGGATGGATTGACTTCCATATGAGGAGAGGCTTAACACGTTAGGGCTGTTTAGCTTGGAGATGAGGCAATTATGACAGAAGTTTATAAAATGAGTGGCGTGGAAACAGTAAATAGGGAATTATTGTTTGCCTTTTCTCATAAGAGAACAAGGGGACACACAGTGAAGTTTAATGTCAGCAGTTTTAAAACAAACAAAAGGAAGTATTTTTTCATTTGGTGGACAATACTGGGTGTTTTCACACATTATAGCTCCCACCGCTGCCACAGACTGATCTGGGCAGGAGCTGTGATTCCAGCCGGAACTTGGCTTGGTCGCCGAACAAATGTTACAGCAGCTAGGCTGGGAAGTGCGGGTGGGGAGAAGCATAGACATGCATCTGCATCTCCCCACCCCCACGCTATGCAGAGTGGCCAGGCCACCCCCAGCTAACGGGCAGCCATGGCACCCAGCCTCCTCTACCACACCGACTGAGGTAAGTATGGTGACCGTTCTAACGTGACAGCATGCTTTACCCACCCCACTCAGTTAGCTCTTATCCGGTCGGTGTTGGTGCTTAGCCCAGGCTGTGAGTGGGGGATGGTCCCAACTCACAGCCCGGGCTAACGCCACCACCGACTGTATAACGACCCAGGGTAACATCTGGCAGCCGCTTTTAGGCGTGACAGCAGCACCCGGTTTACTTTGCGCTAAAGTGGTCTGAAAACACCCACAGTTCTGGAACTTGTTACCAGAGGAAGGAGTGAAAGCCAGCACTTTAACAAGCTTCAAATGGAAACGAGATAAATTCTTAGAACATAGAGCCATAAATGTGTACTATTTGGGGCTTAAAACTCTGGCTGCCAATAGTTGGGAGTGGTTAGCAGGAGATGGGTCATACCTCCATGACCTGTACTTGTACTTCTCTCGAGCTACTTTAGCTGGCCACTGTTGGAGACGCAATACTGGGCTTGAAGGACTCTGAGTCTGACCCAGTATGGCACTTCTTACGTTCTTAAGAAGCAGATGCTGACTGACCTATTGGGAAGTTGATAATTTTCTAACTTTGAGAGGTCATTACTATGAAATTGGGTGAAAACAGACATGACGCCAACCACCCTTTAACCACCCTCGGTGGTCATTTATGCATGTTTCAGGGCTGCCTAGGGCACCAATACAGCCCTGCAACATGCATAAATAACCACCAAGGGTGGTTAAAGGGTGGTTAGCGTCATGTCTGTTTTCACCCATTATCGTTGGTCCAAGCCAAATATTGTCTTCCTCGAATATGAGATTTTTTGAGGCTGGCAGGGAGTAATATTTTTCTAATGGACAGATTTCTCAAAATTGGAGAAGTTCAGAGGTTTGGAATATTAGAAATCGTTCCAATGGAATTAGATTAATATGTGGAATAAAGACAAAGTGACAAAAGGGCATAATAAATGTAGGCTCAAACTTATGTACGTGATGTTACCGGTATAGAACTTGCACCTATGAAATGAAGGCTAGAAAGGAACATTTTTTCTAACATCTTTACGGGAATAGGTTGGTGGGTAAAGTATAGAGCAGGCCAGAAGTCTATATTATACCTATTTCTAGTGTCTGTTTTCTTTATGAATAAATTTTCTTTTTAATGTAGCTAAAAAGTAGTCCATAACAGCACAGAAACAGTACATAAAAATAGACAATGTTTAACAGAAGTTGGTGATGTTTCTCAGTGTAGGATATAACATGCAAATAAATTGTTCTCTGAAATGGGAAAACAACAGAAAATAAAACACGTTTTCTTTCCCTTAAAAAAATCACTGAACATCTTTGCATGATAATAGGGCGGGTTGGGGAGCACCTTGCATGTTCTTTGATATTTTCATTTACTTTTCTTTTACTGGTTCACATTGCCGCTCCTTCTCCCTCATCCTGCATGTTAATAAATGGTTCCTTTTTCCATCCTTCCTTTTTCCTCTCATATTTCTTTCTCTTTCCCTGTCCTCCCACTCTGACATTTTCACAGCATATTGTTTCTGTGGGACGTCCCATCAAGCAGGCCAAGCGTCACATTGATTTCAGAGAAGAGGAAACTGAGCTGACTCCTGTAAGTTTTTGTTGTTATGTGTGTGTGTCTGTCTGTGTTGCTTCTCTTCGTGTGACAATAATTAAAATAATGCCTCTGGGAACTTCAAACTGCATCACTGATTTGTACCTAGTACACCAGCATGATTGCAATGAAGTTTGTGATTATGGCTATGAGTACACATAACTTTCTGCAGAGTTCATTGCAGTTTATCCATAGTTCCCTCTTTGCCAGTAATTCTCAAATGTTCTTGTTTGAGTAAGGCCATTTATATTGTGGTTGAAATCATGTGTTCAAGCATAATTGCTGCTTACTGAGTTTGATCCATAATACACGGAATTTCCAACTAGAGGTTTTTCCCAGTTAAATAGGACAGGAGCGACTGTCTCAGGATTATATTTGTGACTGCTTACCAGTGAAAGCAAAACAAAACTGTAAAAAATACATGACAAAGTTTAAAGAAATGGTCTTTACACTAGTTGTCATATTTCATGCAAAAATACCCTGTTCTTAAAGGAAGTATGGAAAGCACTATTAACATTTCCAAGTCTAGGAGTGTGAGAAGTTTGTTTTTTTTCTCAGATGGTACCAATGGGTTCTGTTCTCTTACATTTTTATTTTAGAGGCATGATGTTAAATGTAGCATTTTCCTGTTTCTAGTGAAACTATAAATTGCACAACAATGCCCTCTGCTGGCTAGATTAGGAGTATAAATTAGTATCCATGACATAAGGATCTAAGTCCAGAGAGGTGCCTGAAAACTATATTTTTTTGTTTTGATACAAGCCAGGCTTTCAGCACAGTCATAAAAATCTTAGGGCGAAAAGGACTGATGGGTCATGTCAGACTTTAAAAAAAAAATCTGCTCATGGAAACAGTAATTTATGTAGTTTTTGAGGATTTCTTTTAGCAATTTTAAGAGAGAGTTGTACAGCAGGGTTTCCAAAAGAGGAATTTCTGCATCCCTTGTTTATCAACTAATTAACTAGACAATTGCACACAATACAAAATTGGAATTGGAGATTTTTATCTTTGAACATTAATTATTGCATTTGACAACTTTTTGTATACTATACTGCTGCATTCAGGTTAAATAACCCAGCAAGTTCAAATGTTACAATAAGACCACTAAAGCAGTATTACTAATGAATGATCCCTATGAGGTCATGGCACCCAAGAAACCTTTCAAATGTCAGGCTTAATTTCCCAAGCAATGTATCTGAGTGAAAGAAGCTCTCCACTCTCCACAGTGTGCTGCCTAAATCAGGGCTGAGAAACTTTTCCCTTGCTGGGGACCAGATCCATCTCCATGCAGAACTCTGCATACCTGAGTTTCCTGTGGGAGGAAGGGAAGATTAACTCCATACAAAAGTGGGGAAATATATTAACTTGCTTAGAAGCGCCACATCTGTCTGGCAGGCCACAGTGAACAGACTGAGCAAAAACCTGAGGGCCATTTGGTCACGGTGGTGGTGGCGGCAGCGGCGGCGGTTTATATAGCACCAGCGATGTACCCAGTGCTTTACAAAGAATAAGATAGACACGGTCCCTGCCCAAGTGCTTACAATCTAAAGACGGGGTGGGGAGACAGGTAAGGGGGAACAGAGGGAGAGACAAGGGATGCAACATTCACGAGGATGCAAGAGCTCAGGTACTCATTCTTGGCTTGGTTTGGTTTCAGTAAGTTGGGAGTTCAGTAAGGTGGGGGATAAACCTGGGTGAGTATGCTTAGCAGGAGTTAGGAAAGGCAGAATGGAAGAGGTGGGTTTTGAGGAGGGATTTGAAGGTACGACGGGAGGGGGCAAGGTGAATGTGGGCAGGGAGGGAGTTCCAGGCATGCGGGGCAGCGAGGGAGAAGGGACGAAGGCGGTTGGGTGAGGGAGGGGATGGAAAAGGAGTGGAGTGTGCGAGCAGGGGTTCGGAGGGAGATCAGGGCAGAGAGGTATGGGGGGAGCAAGGTTGTGAAGGGCTTTGTAGGTGAAGATGAGGAACTTGTAGAATATGCTCGGGAAAAGGGAGCCAGCTGAGAGAGGAGAGGAGAGGCTGCATGTGGTCAAAGCGACAGGCTAGGTGGATGATCCTGGCAGCAGAGTTTTGAACAGAGATGAGAGAAGAGGTGGGAGCGGGGAAGGCCAGCGAGGAGGAGGTTACAGTAGTCAAGGCATGAGATGACTCGGACGTGGATGAGAGTTTTGACAGAGGAGACGGACAGAAAAGGGCAGATCTTGGCAATGTTGTGGAGGGAGAAGCGGCAGGTTTTGGCCACAGAGTCAGTGTAGGGTTTGAAGGTAAGGTGTGAGTCGAAGATGAAGCCCAAGCTGCAAGCTTGGGGGACAGGGAGGATGGAGACCCCGTCAATGGTAATCGACAGGGAAGAGGGAGATGAAGGATTGGGAAGGAAGATCAGGAGTTCAGTTTTCACCATGTTCAGTTTGAGTTGGTGTTGAGACATCCAGGTGGAGATATTGGAGAGAGAGTTGGTGAGTCGAGCTTGAACAGAGGGGGAGAGGGAAGGAGTGGAGAGAGAGAGAGAGCGGAGTGTCATCAGCGTATAGGTGGTATTGGAAACCGTGAGAGGCAATGAGTTTGCCTGGGGATTGGATGTAGATAGAGAAGAGGAGAGGGCCAAGGACGGAGCCTTGGGGAACCCCGACCGAGAGGGAGGGGGAGGAGTTAGGAAGAGAGATGCATTGAAGGAGCGGTCAGAAAGGTAGGAGGAGAACCAGTCGAGGACAGAGTCCTGGAATCCAAGGGAGTGGAGCAATTCAAGCAGGAGCAAGTGGTGAACAGTGTCAAAGGCAGCAGAGAGATCAAGGAGGACAAGAATAGAGTAAAGGCAGTTGGATTTAGCCAATCTTAGCAAGAGTGGTTTCAGTGGAGTGAAGGGAGCGGAAGCCAGATTGGAGGGGGTCAAGGGAGGAGTTGACGGAAAGGAGGTTGAGGCATCGAGAGTAGACAACCTGTTCATGGAGCTTGGAAGCAAAAGGGAGGAGCGAGACAGGACGGTAATTGGAGGGTTCAGAGGGATCCAGAGTGGACTTTTTAAGGATGGGGGAGACAGTGGCATGTTTAAAGGCAGAGGGGACGGAGCTGGTAGAGAAGGAGAGGTTGATGATGTGCAGGAGGGGACGGGTGACGGTGGAGGCAATGGAGGTCAGGAGGCGGGAAGGAATGCTATATTTTGGAGAAGAAAATATAGTTGAAACGTAACATAAGTTAATACATTTTATAGTATAGATGATTTCTCAGGAAATATGTTAAGATGTTCCTCCTATATTCAAGATAATTTGGAAATCCTTAATGTCACACGTTGCCAATTATATTGCCATGAATCATTGTATAAAATGACTGGTTAATGCCCTTGAACAGCTTTTAGCAAAAGATAAATCGTTTCCAGTAATAGAAAATTAGGAACAAATACCTGCATGATAAATTTGTGAGCACTGTTGAACCTCCTAACTGTAAATGTCTTTGTATAAAAAAGGAAAAAAAAAGTCTTGTGGCACCTTAAAGACTAACAAGAAAATCTCTTCATGAGCTTTTGTCAGCAAGAGCTGACTTTCTCAGATACATGAAATGGCG
The DNA here is from genome assembly GCA_003113815.1 of Sphenodon punctatus. Classification (NCBI taxonomy): domain Eukaryota; kingdom Metazoa; phylum Chordata; class Lepidosauria; order Sphenodontia; family Sphenodontidae; genus Sphenodon; species Sphenodon punctatus. The sequence continues at coordinate 1,422,100 of QEPC01004883.1, read as the reverse complement.
TGTACTGATAATCCACCCACTGACATTCCTCTAAGATAGCTCTTCTCCAACTGAACGGGACTTTTCCATTGATTGATTGTTAACACCTTGTCTGTACCCTGGGTTGATACTTGATCTAATTATGTGTGGTGTTCTCTCTGCGTAAACTATTTTCATTGCCTGCAATCTCATATAGATGCCAACTTCATGCATCTGAGGAAGTCTGCTCTTGCTGACGAAAGCTCATGCCGAAATAAAGAGATTATCATAGTCTTTAAGGTGCCACAAGACTTGGGTTTTTTTCTGTTTTTGAACTATAGACTAACATGGCTGCTCTTATGGAATTTGTCTTCATATAGCAATGGTATGGAAAAACCCCTCTGCTTAAGCTGTATACCATAGTAAATTAGAATGTTAAGGTTTAGAGGATAGAGGTTTTTTTCAGAAAATACATGAATAGTTATTAATCTAGATCCATGACCCTTAACCCATGGCTTGTGAGCAACATGACAGCTCAGTAAGGGAAGGGAGGAGTGAGACATCATGTGCCTTGGTACTAGCAAGGAAAAGGTTAGAATGTACCTGGTACTACCAAGACTGCTGAAAGGAAAATAAATGGTGATTTTAACCCTTTTAGTTAGGGTTTCTTAAAAGAGACAGGCATGCTAAAAAAAAGATAAATAAGCAAACAGAATTTTTTTGTTTCTAGTTTGTATTTTCTGCTTTCTTAAACCTTAGAACATAACCTAATTGCATGATTTAACTTTCAAAATGTTTGCCCACTTAGCCCACACAAGGTGGATACCTGCCTGTTAACGCCCCCACCAGACAGGTAGCCCCCACTCACAGTGGGGTCTTAGGGAATGTGAGCTATAGCACAAATCCAACAAATTTTTAAGAAGCTCAAAAGGGAAACAAACTCCCATTTCTTTCTTTTACGCAAGTAAAAATATTACATTTCATCACCATTGAAGAACCATTGCCTGTATTGACAAGCAAAGATTTGTGATATGATATTGGTACCTAATATCTTGATAAGAAAATAAACTGTAAAATAGCGCATCTTAAGTTTTTCATTTAGCTGTCAAGCACAAACCATAAGTAGGGTGAGGAGCATTGTGTAGATATCTGTATTCTACATATTGATACATAGTTCATATTGTAACAAGATTATACACAAGTTTGTTGTTGTTAATTTATGTATCAGTGATGAAATCCTGGCTCCACTGAATTAAATGAAAAGACTTCCATTTACTTGAAAAGAGCCATGCCTTCATCTCCAGTGTTGAAATGTTTAGGAAACAGAAATTATTTGTTACCTTTATTGATTTCTCTTCTGCTTTTGACCTTGTCAACAGAGAGAAGCTTTGGGTTAAGCTGAGGAAACTTCAGATTTATAGACTTCTTGTCCTTATTAAATCACTATATTCCATTACAAACCTACGGGTATGATTGGATTGGAGAGGATCTCTTTCTAATCTGATCCCAACCTCTGCTGGAGTTGTCTTTTGGCGCCAACTCTCTAACATTTATGTTAATGATTTCATTCTGAAACTGAGAGATAAGGAAGAATACATGGCTCCCGGAGTGGAGGGTCAGAGATTACGCATATTGATGTGTGCAGATGATATGATTTTGCTTTCTTCTTCTCATGTGGGAATGTTCAGTGTCCTTAACAGACTTTGGGGAGCTGTGTAGTGCAGAGGAACTCACCATTAATTACAATAAATCTAAAGTATTCATGTTTTCTCCCTCTTATAAGGAATACTCGTGGAGGCTGGGGAACCATGGTTAAATTCTGTAAATATCTGGGACTAGTTTTTTCTATGTATGGTACTTGGAATCTGCACATTAAGTATGCAAGACAAGCTGCAATTGCCTCTGGATTTTCTAACTTCGGGGTAGTTTGATTAAACTAGCCCAGCGTGTTTTTGAAATGAAGGTGGCCCCTCAGGTATGCTATGGTGCCCATATTTAGGGTGGGAACCTGTTTATGCACCTTTAGAGGCTGTCCAGTATAATTGGATGTGGAAAATATTGGGTACCCCATGAGGTATGATGGCAGCTATTTTGTGTTTGGAACTTGGGTAAAAATCGATTACAGCTAGGACCCTATGACTGTTACTCTCTTATTGGATTAGGGTGTTGCACCCACCTCTGGATTCCTTGACATACTGGTTTGAAAGAAAAATTGGTAACAGATATCCCCAATAGGAGCCTTTGGAAAGGGCAAGTAATTATTACCCTGAGTGGTTTAGGGTTTTCTTGAAATTTTCTGACATCTCTCCCCTTTGGGGAGGCCAGGCAGATCATCAAATGTTGTATAGATGATCTGGACCTTCAGAAATCAAGAGCCATGGCTGCAATCCCCAGGTCATCCCCTTGGTGCAGATATTGGAGTCCAGGACTCTCAGGTGCATGCTATTTTTTCCTTGTTATCCTGTCCCTTACACAGCTTTACAACTTCAGTTTATGGAAACCATGGTGGCCCAAGGAAGATATTCTGGGATTAGCTACTCTAATAGACTTTGTATATGTGGCATAGGTGAGGTTAAGAACCTGCCCCACTACGTCCTTTTCTGCCCTATTTATGTGAATATCCATATGTAGTTGTTTCATACCCTTGGTGTTAATGAAATCCTATCAGGTCCCCCTTTTGTGTATGCTCTGCTTCGTGCAGAGTGATGGCAGGTTTCGCTGTTGCTGCTGTTAAATTAAGAGTCTAGTGGGCACAGAGGCTCTCCTCGGCTTTATAATAAATGGATACGTGTTACCTTTTGTATTGCATCTGTATTGTATTTATTTTATTTATTCTGTGTTTATGACATGGCCTATGGCTGGTGCATAATAAACTCATTCATTCATAATAATAAATAATGAACAATAAATTAAAAACACTGGAGATGAAGGCACACCTCTGGTCAAGTAAATGGAAGTCTTTTCATTTAATAAATGGAGCCAGGATTTCATCAGTGGTGCATAAAATATTATTTTTTTAAAAAAAACTAGTGTATAATTGTGTTATGATATGAACTATGTATCAATGTCTAGAATACAGACGTTTACAAAATGCTTCCCACACTACTTACTGTTTGTGCTTGATGGCTGAATGAGAAACTTAAGGTGCGCTATTTTACACTTTATTTTCTTGTCAAGATATTATGTAGCAATATTATCTGTATCACAAATCCTTTCCTTAATAATATAGTACTCATAATTAATATTTATATAGTGCCAGCAGTGTACCTGGTGGTGTACAATCAATACTTATAGATAGGTCCAGGGGCTGCCCCTACCTCCAGGGGCTTCCAGTCTAAGAGACAAGGGAGATTCAAACCATCGGGAGAAGCAAGAGTACATTCATGAGGGTGAGAAGTTGCAGGTACATGTTTGTGCATCACTTTATGGATACAGTACCAACAGCTGATCTGTTAATTACTCCAAATGAACATCAAGATATAAGCTACTCATTTAATGAAATACTTGTGAAAAGTACCTTTTCAAAAAAATTTACTAAAGCTAATTACCTGTATTGTTCAAACATAGTTTCCATGATATTTGTTGTCTCTGAACATTAGTTAGTGGCTAGTGAAGTTTTCTGTTGCACCTCATCCTGCTTACATTTCCATTGAAGCTTCATGTTAAGGCTTAATGATTTTTGCAGAGTTGTGAGAGCATTTGTCTATTTTCTTTATGTATTTAATTTTCATGGTTTTATAGATTGCTTTTACAATTCAAGGATGGTATGCAAATCCTGTGTGTTCAATTTTGTGCAGATGGTATCACTGTCATGCATGTTAATACAGATTTAGCTAGTATTAATCAGTGCAATATGTATTTCGTAAACTTTCATTTCTCATTTAAAAATGTTTTTGACTTGTCTTGTTTCCCTGAGACGTCTGTATTCTAAAGATTCTTTATTTTAATCTTGTTGTAAAGCTATAATTTAGTTTTCCTTATAATACATTATAGTGCCTCCCTTGCCAGATGGCACTGAAAGCACTGTACAACCATAAAATACAATAATAAAACAAAATGAAACACAGTCCATTTAAAAAAAATTAAAGGGGGGTGAATTTATTTATTTGTTTGTTTGCTTTTATTTGTATCCTGCCCTATCCCTGAAGGCTCAGGGTGGCTCACAACCACATAAAAACAAAAATACAAGTATAAAATAAACAATTAAAACCTCACAAAACTTAAGATACCGCATTGCCTTCTCCCCAAATCTATCTCTGCCCATTTAATGCCTGGCCAAATAAAAGGGTCTTGCTCTGCCTCCGGAGGACATTCAAACTAGGAATCAGGTGAGCCTTCAAAGGAAGGAGTTCCAAAACTGGGGCAGCCACCAAAAATGCCTCTTTGCGGGCCTGAGTCATATGAAACTGGACCACCGATGGAACGCGCAAGAGGGCACCCTCGGCAGATCTTAAGGGCCACAAAGGAACATAAGGAGAAAGGTGGTCCTTCAGGTATCCAGGGCTGAAGTCAAGAGGGAGAACAGAATACAGTGAGGGGAAACCAACAGTGGATCGTAAAAGCACCTGGAAAACAAATTTTCAGGTGATTTTTAAAGGTGAGGAGGGAAGAACTGAGATGAAAATCTGGAGGGAGCAAGTTCCGCACTCAGAGGCCCACCACAGCAAAAGCCCATTTCCCTGCTGACAACACACGATGGCAGCATATCCAAACAGCAGTTGGTTTCTGAGCACAGATAACCATCAGGGCGAGGCTCCAAGAGCAGGTCTCAGTTAGAGCCAGAGCCCTGAAAACCAGCTGTGCAATCTTAAATTCAATCTACTGCTCAAGAGGCAGCCAATGCAGAAAATGTAGGGCAGGCATAATATGATCACATCTACCCAAATAAGCAAGCAGCCACACTGCCGCATTCTGAACAAGCTGCAATAAATGGGTAAGCACTGCTGGAAAGCCTATAGAAGAGGACATTAAAGCATCAAGCCTCATGGTCACCATTGCATGCATCACTGTGGCAAAGTCAGCCTGGGATAAATAAGGGCGTAGCTTAGGCAAATTGCGTAGCTGGAAAAAGCATCTCTGAACCAGCCTGATACCTGAATTTCTGTGAACAGAGTGTGGTCGAAGATGCCATTCAAGTTTTATTCCCTAGCCTGCTGCCACTACCTGTACCCCCTCAACCTATACGGCCCCCAGGGAGGCACGGGCATCCTCATATCGACTGCTTCTCTCCACCAGCATCATCTCAGCCTTCCCCAGATTGAGCATGAGGTAGTTCTGATGCATCCAGCTGACTATTTCATTCAGGCATTCCTCCAAGGCAGAGGCCAAGATTGCAGGGCTCATGAGGAAAGAGAGATACTATTACATATAATCAGCATACTGATGATACTCAAACCCATGCTTAGCATGGACATCCCTGAAGAATAGAACTTTGGGGAACACCTCATTTTAGGTCTCTTAGGGATGAATCATAACCATTCATCATCATCAATTGACTGGGCTATTCCAGGTATGACTCAAACCACCGACCACTGACAGGCAGCTCCCATCAAGCCAGCGATATCCCTGCCGTAAGGTTCAATATGACCAAAATGGCCAGCTTTCCTCGATCTAAAATCATCAGCAGATCATTCATCACCCTAACAAGTGCGGTCTCTGCCCCGCGTAAAGTTCGGAACCCAGACTGGAATTTCCCCAAGATATTATTGGGGTCCAGCCATACTGCCATGGCCTTTTCAATCACCTTCCATAAGAGAGGCAAATTGGAGACCGGGCAATAATTGGCAAGCATTCCAACATCAAGAGATGGTTTCTTGAGAAGGGGATGAACCTCTGTATACTTAAGGCTCAAATCATTTCACTTGTTGTGTTATCTCCTACACCTTTCAGTTCTTCACGTGTTTCTGGAACTGAACAGCCCAGGACTAAACACTGTATTCCAGAACCATTCTTCCCACAAGCTCCTTAAAGGAGCATCACCTTCCTGATTTTTGATGAAATACAGGCAGCCCTGATTCAAACAAACATTTTTACTGCCATTATACTGCCAAGCCAACACAGATTTTGCCAAGCCAACATCACTGAAATCAAATCACATCATTATTTTCAAGCACTTATTTCTTTGTGAATATGTATTTCTTTCATTTCTGGAAAAGAGTCTTGGCAAAGTAAATGTAGTTGGGGGTTTTGGGGGGGAACACATTTCAATAATACTTTTTTTTAAAATACCTACTTATATTATTCAAGTCAATTCTGTAGTAACAAGTACTCATGCACATACATGAAAAAAAATAAAAAAATATAAATTCAAGTTCTTAGTGGTGCCAGTTTGACACACTAACTTCTGGGTCAAAGGCTTGTGAATATATTTTGGTAATATCCAGTGCTGGCAACTAATTAACCATTAAACTACCAGGATCATGGTTACTTCAGTGCAAAACTATGTACACAAAGAGCAAGATACCAGTTACTTTTATAACTGAAAAACTGGTGTGTAATTTGGGGGTCAAAGTCACAGAGGGGTTTTACCAGCATACTCACCTGGTATGGAAAAACCTACTGGCATAGGGAGTTGTAGTACTGCCACATGATTGCAACTACCTTCAGCTTGTGTGGGTGGCAACAAAGGGCTAGTGTATATGTAAGAAACTGAAAGGGGTACAACTGCTTTTCTACACCTTGGGTGAATTCTATCCCTGTCCAAGAGGGAGTCAGCTGCCCCTGTCCAAGAGGGATTCAGCTGCCTTTTTCCTTCACGTTAGTGAATCCTATCCCTGTCCAAGAGGGATTCAGCTGCCTTTTTCCTTCACGTTAGTGAAGCAGGTCCCTTTCAATTCCCTGGGATCAAGTGGAAATACTACTGTTTGAGAGGGTGGGAAATTACTCCTCTTCTATTTCTAGTAATGAGTCTTTTGTTCAATCAGATAGGGATTTATTCAATAATATCAGAACAATTAACATACCAATTATCAAGAGACACTTGCATCCAACGTTTGCCCTCACCTGCTGACTACTTCAATACATACAAAAGCACATATTCTTACGTGATCAGAGGCCAGTGGTCTGGCTCCAGAAGGAGGCAGGAAGGGGGCCCAACAGTGCTGAGAGAGAAAGCCTAGCTGCCAGGCACGTGGCAGGACTTCCTAGGGAGAAGTCCCAGAGTGGGCGGATCACCGAGCTCATTGGCGCTCTGATAAGAGCTAGCGACTGAGGACCGTGAAGGCAAAGAACTGATCCAGAGGCTGGCCTTATATACAAGTTTCCCTTATTACTTATCCATGTTAAGGTGCTGTCTGCCTCTTACTTCAGAATGTTTTCTGCTTAGTCAGTGCGGGCCTGCCCTGACCGATAGGGTCTGATCCACCCCTCCCTCCAGAGGGGGGGGGGTCTGACCCTTTGGCTGTGCATTTGCCCACATCCTTCTAAGAGGCATCTGGTTATCAGAGAAGGCCATTTCTGCTTGCTCTTACAGTTTGACTCTGGTATCAGGTCCTGACCTTCCCTTTGTTTCTCGATGTGCTTGTGAATTATTGTTTGGGAATACAGGGTTTCTGCTCTTCTCAGCATCACTGCTTCCTTCTCTGACCAGTTTGCTTACCTTCCCTACCAACACTTCATGCTTAGTAGTGTCTTTCCTAATTTCTAACATTCTACATAGTCCTAAATAGCAGCTACAATGGCCTACACAGAAGTTACATTAAAAATGTTACATACTTATACATCCAGTGTATATTTTTGGTTACATTTCAAGAAGAGTGAGTTACAGTAACATTCAATGTCTGTTCTGGCACATTTGTGTCAGAAGAAGCACTTCTGATTCAGTAACATTGTAACAAGTAAATTGTTAGATTTATGTCAATTCACAACATATATACTGTGTGCCAGCTGAGGCATGCCTGTAGTAGCCGGGGAATAAATGTCCCTGTAAGACTCTGGCTGCAAGCTAAAACTGGTGATTATAGGTTATCCTAGCCGAAATCCTGGTGCAGAATGCTTTGGGAGCAAATTTGGTGGATTGGTTATTGTTTTATTTGTTTTTAAAAGCATATGGGCTATGTAGTCATTCTTCTCGACAGCATAAAAATTCCTTTTACCACAAGGTTTTAGTGCCCTTTTGCTGTCTGCATAGTTACTCTTCAGTTAAATAAAAATGGGGCTCCTTTTCTGCTAATCTTAATCCTTTGAAGTCTGAGCTATCTGGGTTTCTTTGACTTGTTACTGCTGGGAGTGTATTTTCCCTTCCATGGACAGTAGGCATTCTGGCGAACAGGCTGAAAAAATGCAAAGAAGAAAGCTGTGTTGTGTGAGGTTCTATTTTTATAGCTGTATATCACATGAAAGAAAAATTCTGCCCATCTTGCCAGAAAGTCTCTTCATACAAATAGTGCTTCCTTACAAGAGGATTTTGTCCCCACTCCAAATTCTCACCTCGTCAGCTCAACCACTGTTTAAACAAGTGCCTCAGTGCAGCCTCTGTGCTTAGAACTCTTGACTCTGTTAGGGCCCTACTTCCTATTGAGAGGCAATTTGATTCCTATCCCACATTCTGAAACCAAGGCTTCTGCAGAGCCTTCAGAAAGATGCTGATGAATCCTTGAGATGACTGGACAGTTGATGCAGAAAACTGGTAGCTTTCTACTCACAGGCTGCCTTCTCCAGACCTTTTAACATGGCATTATTATCAAGGACCCTTTTTTACCATCCCTTCAAACGTCTCCAGATTTTGTCCCCAGACAAGTTCTGTTGTTCAAGCCATACTGTCTTGTTCTCCATGTTTCAGAATAACACAAATACAAATCTCTCATTAATTTGGGAGAAGCATGGCTGTTGGGTTTTAGGTGATCACAGTGAGTGCACTCTTAGGAATAAGGTTTTTGGGTGATCAGGCTTTAGGGTTATCAGATAGGTACCTGGAGACATGAGGAAGACAATGAGTGTCTGAGCTGGTATAATATATGATCATTCTCATATTTTCTTAGCCCTGGCTCAACTGATGATTTTAAAACTTCGTTGGTGACTGACTTAATAAATTCACTGTCCTGTCTTCTGTGGAAGAATCAGGGGTTTTGTTTTCTGACTGACTGAGGAGTAAAAACTCTTGACAGATTCCCAAAAAGAGAAGGGTGTCAGGGAATCCAGACTTGGTGGAGAATCAGGACCTTTATCTTGCACATATCTTGAGGCAAAGGAGCCAAGAGTGAAGCAGTTTCATGAGCTCCAACTTGGGAGTTTTCTCCCTGTAACTGTTCTCTTGCAGTCTTTGAAGTATTTGAAATGAGAAGATGGAGATAAATTAACTGTGGATATTTGTGGAGCGAGACCTTATTATAAACCAGATTTAAATCTCGGGCAGATTTTAACAAGTACATTGAGCTGAATAGAATCAGAGAGGAGAGTCCTTTTAGGTATGAGCATTGGGCTGCTGTTTCAGCCTCTGTCCTTGCTGGTGAAATGTAAAAATGAGGAATAATTGGAGGAGGTGGGGGAGAGAGAAGAGGTCAAAATATCTTGTTTGATAAGCATCCCTCAGAGATTGTTTACAGGGCATGCTTTTTGTGTACCAGCAAGATAAACAAGCATTCAGCTATGGAGGCTAAATATATAGACAGCAGCTTGTATCCATTTCCAAAGTATGAAACCAAGGTGAAAACTTGCCCATGCCAGATTAATGAAGACAGAGGTGTTTAACACAAGACCAGCTCAGCCTCATGGGAAGAAATGTGCAACACAGATTTCTGGTGTACATGGTGTAGAGTGCGTCTTCACTAAGCATTACAAGCAGATGCAATATTCAGACAAAGCATTCTCCAAATGACAAACTAATAAGCCGGGAGCAAGGACTGTTCCTTTTTTGTCTTGTGTTTTCCAACCCTCTCCCCCCTCAGCATTGCTGTCTTTTTGTAAAACTTAACTGTTGGTCACAAATTTTGAATGACTACCAAATTTGTACACAGGGCCAGCAACCCAGGTGGCTTCTTAAGAAACAGGGTCATAAGGCACATGAACACGCTGCCACGGCAACCCAGGTTGTGATGGGAAGCTGTGGCAGACACAGCTTGGACCAAGTTGGGCCACAGAACAAACATGGTCAGGGCCTTGGGGTGTGGGGAGACGCATGACTGCCTGACAGGCCCCCCACCATGTCGGGCAGCTGTGGCGGCCAATGACAGTCAGCCATGGCGGCTGGCCATGGTGGGTCCCAATCCGGGCTGTGTCTGCAAGTGGCAACATATACAACTGACTGCTTTGGCTCAGTCGGGTGGGTCTTGGCCCAGGATGTGTGTCCAGGATCAGGTCCAGGGCACATGCCAGGCTAGCCACCAACACAGCCCAGGGCACATCCCAGGCCAACATCTGGCAACACCTGCACATGTGCAGAGGTGAGGTCTGGATCAAGGCGGGCCACAGCAGTGTGCTGTCATGTCTGTTTCCACCTACTGGCAGCTTTTGAGGTACCAAATCCAAATGTTGCCAAAGTCAGATGAATGAGTGAAATTTTAGACAGGGCTAAACTTCAGTAGTGAATCTACCCTTTGTTTTCTGCCAAGGGCAACAAAGTGCCTAGGAGCAGCTCTGTTGACAGGAGACACAGAAATTTGGTCTAGTCGTTAGTTTTGCTATATGTCTCACAATATAATCCAACTTTTGGATTATATATTATAAAGACTATATATTTCTAGATATAAATAGAGAACATATGTACCAAAAGTATTATTCACTAGAGGAATAAGAGTATAATTTGGGGGCTATTGAAGTTCAGTCTTTAGTTAGGAGCTATCCTATAATAAGATATGTTTTTCAGGTTAAGGCTTCCATTTAGGGAAGAGCAGGCGTAGTGTTTGAATGAGGAACAGTGATGGACAGTTGCATACTGTCTTCTGTCTCTGCGCAGTACAAGCAGCAAATCCAGTTGTGTAGGATTGCCTCATAGTAAATAGGAAATAAATTAGTGAGGTGAGAAAAAAAATGTGTTTATAAGTTTAGGGTCTTGAAAAAAAACAATTAAAGGAGCATGTTGAGTCTATCAGTACCAATGCTGCTAATTAACTTTTCTTTTCCAGCTTGTTTGGAATTCACTATTGCTGGAGTTATATGGGAGAGAAACTAGTTCATGTGGAGGGTTTTTATGTGAATGTGCTTAAACTCTGCTTGTCTACTATAATCAATCACTATATGAATTCGCTGCACTGATTTCTTTTGACTTATTTTCTTTTCTTTCTGCACAAGCACTCCTATTTGGACAGGGAAACATCCCTCCTTCTGAGAAACATTGCAGGAAAGCCTTCTCATTTGCTGACCAAGGTGATGCTTCTTCTTTCCACCTGCATGTGACTGTTTCCTTGTAGATAGAATGCAATTCCCATTTCTAGGTTTAAATCTAGGACTATGATCTCTCTTCAGGAACTTGTGCATTTGCTAGAATGACTTGTCCTCTGGTCAGGGGAAACAGGAGGCTGCATTTAAAAGCTGCATCTTCTTTTAAAATATACCCTTTGGATTATTCACAGTGACTAAATTTGCAAATTCTGGGAAAACATTTCCAGTGGAGCTTTATGACTCTATAGAAAGCTCTTCTGTTACCCTCATCTATACCACTATAAAATCATCCTTGGGTAAATGTGTTCATTCTTTCCCCATATTGCCAGAAAGCTGACTTAAAAGAATTTAAATTATCTGCCAAACAAATTTTTTGTTTGTTTGTTTTTTGTTTTTGTTTTAAAAATCTAGAGGAAAGACTAAGTATTTGGGGTACCCTCCTTCTGGTATGAAATACCATTGTAAGAGGGCATTTTCAGAAACCTGCCACTCACTACTCCTAAATTAATTTAGTTCTGTAAATTAGGAAAATTGACTCAGGAATAATAGGCTGTCATGTTTCAGTAATCTATTGCTTTACACTCTCTGACGCGTCAAGAATAATATTTTTTGTGCTTTTCACAGTAATCTGGAATTGTGTCAGAGGTAATAATCAAGACTGGGGGCAACTTTGAATTGTTTAGGGTTTTATACAGCTTCATGATTGTCTACCTACATTTCTTTTGTGGCTGGGAGATTCTCCTAAGAAGCTCAAGCATCTCTGAAGTCAAGGCTGTAATTATGCCACAACAGCACAACACGACATATTTATTAAAGGAGAATTGATTAGATTGCATTTCTGATCATACTACAAATTAACCATTTTTTGTATTGCACTGCATATGGCTTTAACAACAACAACAAAACTTTCCACAATATATTTTCTAGGGAAACCTATTCACGCTATTTATATTGTAACAGAGCTTTAACAGCAGCTGAGACAAAGTCATTTCCTGCTCTTTCACAACCTCTTCCTGTTTCACATTTTAAAACTCCTTTACTTGTTTGGGTGCATGTGAGTTAAGAAAGATGATGGCATGAATAAAAATGTGAAATTCATTTTTTTATGTCCTTCCTGTCTCTGATGCTTTAAATATTTGAAAGATATTCATGTATGCATGCTTTTAGGTGTAAAATTTATAATGAAGTATTCACCTCACTATAAGCTATATGATCTTAAAAGAACCATTTGAAATCTCACAGAAAATAATTAAATAATTTCAATTTACAACATTTATTTGGCTGGAGAATTTAATGCAGGTGTTCTAGGAATTTTTTTTAAAAATAGTATCAAATAGTCATTCTTTCATAGAGCCACATCAGCATCAGGATTGGAATTGCAGGAGATCTGGGGGATGGCAAACTGGTCCTCTTAGTTCCTGTCAGGCCACACTTACACTTGGGGTATTTTGTATCATTTAGACCCCCAGATCCATTCAGGGGCCTTCTGCCCCTTCCCCTATGACTTTATCTGTCTGTCCTGTCAGCTCTGCCCAGTGCTGCTTTGTCACTTGGGATTTAAATTAGGTGCAGCATTTGGTTCTAAGATGTGATTTGTTCTCATTCAGCTCAGTGGGCTTCTCATTTTGAAGTCTCTTCAATTCAAATATCAGTTTTGATATTATTTTAACTATTTCACGTAACATCTCCATTCCATTCCCTGGAACAGAGATGTAATAATTATGCCTAATTATGCATACCCATAGTGTAGTAAGTAATCTTTGTTTAGTCCCACCCATACCCAGTTTCCACTGTCCCCTAGAGTGGGCAAAGCTGGGGAACTGAGCTATGAAGCATGGTTTCTGGTTGACAGGAGAGAGGCTATTGTGATGAGGGTGAGAGGATGAGCTTTACTGCCTTTCCCCCCATAATTGTGTCAGGGAACATCATGCAGTAACTTCTGTATATGTTGGAGGTTACAGAACTAGCATCATGGTGACTGATGATGAAAAAATTGTGTTCAAGCTTAATTTATTTTATTTAAACTTCTACCCGATCCTTCCCTTTAAGGTTCAGGGAATCTTACAATATTAAAAACACAAAATAGTTTAAAATCCCTTAAAAAAAGCAACAACAAACACCGCCAACAACCCACCCTCACCCATAAAATGATCCTAACCCCTATCCATGCCTGCCAAACACTTTGCCAAAAAGACAGGTTTTACACTGCCTATGGAATATGCGTGGCCTATGATGGACCTCCAAGGTTACAGAGCTCCACAATATTGGAGTAACAACTGAGAACACCTCTCTGCGGACCCTTGTCATATGAGCAAGGTTGACAGGAGAGCGTTCCTGGCCAACCACAGAGGTACATTTGAAGCATGGTAGGATAGGCAGTCTTTCAGATATGTGGGGCCCAGCCCGTTTAGGGCTTTAAAGGTCAAAACCATGAATTGTGCTAGAAAAACTATAGGTAGCCAGTGCAGACTGTAAAGCACAGGTCTAGTCGTTAGTTCTTGGTGACGCGTCCCCAAAAGTAGCCAGGCTGCCACATTATGCACAGCTGCAGCTTCTGAACAGTCATCAAGGGCAGCCCCCACATAGAGTGCAATGCTGTAATCTAGCCTTGAGGTAACGAAGACATAGGTGATGGTGTCCTGATCTGAATCGGAAAGAGAGCCACAGGCTCCTCACTAGATGGAGTTGGTGAAAAACGCTTCTGGCCACCACTGCAATTGAGAAGAGCCTGAAGTTGTTGGGCAGCCACCTGTTCAATAACCTTCCCTAAAAAAGGAAGGTTAGAGACAGGACAACAGCTGGCTGGGGAGTTAGTGTCCAAAGATGGTTTCTTGAGCATGGGCTGAACTGCCGCAGTTTTAACCCTGCTCCATTTTCCAGGGGTATTTTCCTACCCCAGGTGCACATCTCTTGCAAAAATTTGCAGATTAGTGGCTCTCCAACGTTGCCCTTTTAGGACATTGTCATCTGGACCCAGGTACACAATATACTCAAAGGAAATTTGGTTACCATTAACCATTGGTGTGCGTGCGTGCGTGCGTGCGTGCGTGCGTGCGTGAACAAAAAACACTACCACAATACATTTTGCCATGGGGTATTTTTTGAACCCCAGGTTTTTCACCTGGGGTTAACAAAACTACCCCATTCCATTTCATGTTAGTTTACACATTCTAGAAATGTCAGTGCCGAGGACGGGGGTAGAGAAAAGATCCCGAGACACAATTAACATCTGTTTTTTCAACACCATGTATGAAGATTAAATTGATTATGAAGGCAATTAAAAAAGGTCTTGCATAATATGATGTGACTGTGATGGTGGCAAAGAAAGCTTTTTTCCCTGATATCACAAGGTATGCAAAGTCTCGTCCTGTGGAGTTATACCTAGTGGTGATTGGCCTGGTTTATCTGGTCTATCTTTGCCATGAAGTAGAGTAATTGACTGCCTGCAGTGACATTTTTAATTACTTTGCAGACAAAATCGCTCATATTCCCCACAACCTGGGTGCTGCTACTTCACCTGCAAAGTCAGAATTTGGGGTTGTGGAAGCTCTGCCTTATCACGTTTGTTTGAATCAGTTTCAATTAGTGTCACTTACCGTTGCAGAGGATATGCTTTGAGCAATGCAGGCAACCAATTGTGAATTAGAGCCTTGCCTGTCCTGGCTGGTGAAAATCAGCTGGGAGATGCTGGGGCCATTGCTACCACCCTTCAGTAGTGTAGGTTTGTCAGACACCCTTAACTGACGTTTTCATGAGCAGAATGGCTTATTTCATTCATGATGTAAAAATACTTCATCATTAACACGCCATAGAAAAATAATAGTAAATGGAAAATCTATATCTTCCTTATAGAACAAATGTTCTTGAGCACTATATATTTGCAGTAATTCCAAATTTCAGAATATATCCATGTTTTCAAGATGCTATTTTCATCATCAGTGATTTTCAGTAAATATAAGCAGAAACATTCCTGGTCTTAGGCTGCTTTCCAACATTACATGGGATGGGCGGGAATGTGCACAGTTGCGACCGCGGCTCTGTCATTGTGGCGATGAATGCCTGTGAGAATGCACTAATCCCCTTTTATCACCCAAGAACACCCGTGCTTGTAAAGGCTACATTTGGAGAGCTGGTCATATGCGAGCGTTCTCGGGTGATAAAAGGACATTAGTGCATTCCGATAGGTGCTAATCCCCGCAATCCCAGAGCCACAGTCGCGATTGTGCAAGTTCCTGCCCCTCCCATGTAACGTTGAAAAGCAGCCTCAGTTGCAGTTTGTATCATATTTGAAGACATTTTAAAGAAATATTCTATGCAATGTGCTTAGCCATTTATTGGATCAGACTAATATTTAACAGTTTAAAAATGGGGAATTTAATAATGAACAATACATTAACCAGTATTGAATAAATTTCATGGAAATCATGAAATCCAGGATAACCAGATAGCCTTAATGAGAGTTCTGGTTCTGTAGAAGAGGTTTAGAAATGCGTGTTTTTAATCTTGTAACCCCAGCAATCACTTTCATATATGCTAGTGGTGGGTTCTTGGCAAAATAAGTCTCTAAAGTCCTGGAGATGATGTCTCTAAATTCTCTCTTGTGTCAGTAGGACAGTACTTCGCATTTCATTGTTTAATTTAGTCACTTCGCAACAAGGAGTTCAGTGGTAATTATTGTAGGTGGAAAGGGTAACTCAAGGAAAACTCCTGGGAATGAGGAGAGCAGTAGGTGTTGGGACCTGCTGCAAGTTAGCTTGAACCAGAAAATACTTTTGGAAGGTGCCCTCTTGTGACTTCTTCTCAAAGTTGAGAAATTCTCCTACAAAAGAACTCTTTTTTTAAAAAAAGAAAAAAGCATGCTGGACTCTGTAGCGATACACGTATATTACTTGGGATGGAGGACTTCTTTCTCAGTAATGTAGTTTTCTGAATGAATTTGCAGTGAGACACGGATATTGACATGGTTAAGTAGCTTTGATCATTTCCACATCCTTTCTGCTTTCTTCTTTTCAGACAGTGAACACTCATTCCACTAGACTGTTCTTGGTAAACAAAGAGCAAACTCTACTTTGTATAGCAGCATGTCTTGAACAAACATTGTGTATTTTAAAAATAAAATCTAAGGACACAGGAGTCCCAAAAGAAGATCTTAGGACATCATTGGAAGAACTGAGACTCACCTGTTAAAACAAGGATTGTTGTCTCTTTACCCATGAGAACATCTGTTTCACGATAGAAGGAAAGCCCAGCCAATTTCTACCATTCGTTACATGGGCCAATCTGTGACTACTACTAGTATCCTCTTTCTCTACTCCATGTATTGCACATGTGCTTTTAAATTATATCATCTTATGTTCACATTTTAGAGAGATTTTCTGGAGAAAACTTACAGTAAACTAAATCTTGGATCCAGTGCTTTACAAATACTGTCTATCCCTTTGATGTCAGTGGGAACCAGAGGTGGCAGGAGCAAGGGAGGAATGGACTACTCGCCCAGCTTCTGCTACCACGATAGAGCCAGTCCATGCCAAGCCAGTGGGAAGGGCAGCAACCCACCCCCCTCTCTTCTCTCTACCTCTCGCTGTGCTGCTTGGCTCTGCCTCTTTCACACGGCAAAATGGCAGAAGCAGTCAGGGAATGGGGGAGCAGAGATGCCCTCCTGCTTCTTGATTTCCTTCCCACCCCTCTACCCACTGCCTTTCAGTCCTTCTCACCCCATACCATACAGTCTCCAGCAGTCCTCAGTACCTTTCCCGTTCTCCATACTATTTCCGTTATACCTTCTGCTACTGCCCCTTGAGTACCAATGCTCTTCAATCCCTCTCCTCCTTGCTGCTGGTAGGAGCAAGGAGGTCCCAGGGCACAATCCAGTGGGGCCTCTAGCTGGCTGTGAGGTGTGAATGGATGACGTGTGTGTGTGTGTACCAACCAGCGGGGGTGAGGTTGCGTACTCCATCTTCTGCACTAGGGCCCATTCCAACCTAGCTATGCCTCTGTTAACATAGGAACAACTTTACTTGTAGGAGTAAGTCCATGTTGAGTATCTTATTGAGCTGTACTTCCATTTGTCTCTTACATCAAAAAGTTTCCAAATTTAAATTCATATCTTAGATATTTGTATGCAGCATTTGCCAGTTTTTCTGGGCTAAGGTTTGGCAGCAGTTTTCAGATATATTAAAACAGTGCATCTGTCTGCTTCTCTTTATGAAAATAATCTTGACATATGGAATGGGAAATATAATTAGCTCAGTTCACATTGGGTGTCTTTAGATGGATGCAGAAGTGGCCACCCGGGAGCTGCTCCAGGGGTGCCTGGGTCCATTTTAAATTGGCCTGGCATCTGCCGCGGTCCACAGTCCACCTCTCTACCCCACATTAGCAGCAGACACCTGCTGCAGCTCTGCTCTCAGCTGGGGGTTGCCCCGGGCAACACCATAGAGTTGCAAGTGGCAACCTATAGCATTATCTGCAACTCTGTGGCGTTGCCCGAGGCAACCCCCAGCCGAGAGCTGAGCTGCAGCAGCCATCCACCAAGCAGGCAGACTGCAGCTCTGCTTTGGGTCGGGTTCGGCAACCCCACTCCATTGGTGGTGCTCCTGGATGTTCTGGAGCATTGCAAGCGGGGCTGATCTGTAGTAGGCAGTGCCTGATCTGCTTCACCATCTGGTGGCTCACTTTTAGATGGATGGGCCACCCGCGGGTGAGGAGTAGTAGAACCAGAGCTGTGGTCTATCTGTTTACATCCATTGATTGGTTGCACATGCTTTCTATTTAAAAAAAAATTATTTATATGGTACTAGCAGTGTACCTGGCACAATCTGTAGTTATAACAATCTGTTATAACAATAAGTGTACCTATAACAATCTGTAGTTATAGACAGGTCTCTACCCTAAGGGGCTTAACCTTCATCTTCTGTGTGGAAAAAAACAACATTAAATAGGTCTTGGGGTAGATTTCTACCCCAATCCTTTGGCACTTGCATTGCTTGAATGTGCAAACTAACATGAAATGAGATGGGGTGGATTTCTACCTCAGGGTGGGTAAAATGCATTGGGGTAGATTTCTATCCCAGGGCTTTTTTGTTCACCCCCGCCCCTTCCCCCCAACCCCTCCCTCCCCCCCAACAACAGTTAATGATAACCAACTTTCCTTAGGGGATATTGTGTACCTGGATGCAGGTGACAGTGTCCTAAAACGGCAAAGTTGGAGAGCCACTAACTTGTAAGTTTTGCAAGAGATGTGCACCCAGAGTAGGAATTCCACCCCAAGACAGAAGATGAGGGTTAAGCCTCCTTGTCCAATGTACCATTTCTGTATTTTGATGGTTATCTAGTTGATTGAATTAGGGTGTTGCACGTTTTGGAGAATCTTAACTTCAATCTAATCATATTTTTTAAAATGAAAAATTACTATACATCATTTCCTACTCTTCACCAAAGAATGAGCATGTGTCAGCTCTGCTGTAATCTTCTTGGCACATACATTTATGAGAGGAGGAAAAACATAAATCATAACTAGACACACACAATTTTTAAATACTTCATTTTTTGTTTCAAATAAGTCAATTGTCTTTAGTAAATAGGAGACCTTTGGGAGTTTTGTTTAATTCTCATATTTTTGACCAAAGGTTACTTTTATTTACTGCAGTGAGGTTATATACCTTTTCATCTTGTTCGGTTTCATTTGAATTTGGTTTTACGAGCAGCAAACCCATGTTCACACATTTCATTGTGATTGTATCTACTGAAAAACAATTTACAGCCTAGCATAATCAGAGAAGATCAATAAAGAGCATTGTTGAAGATGTGGAGACTCCCTTTGTCTGATCCTCAACTGCTTGGTACCTCGTGAAGTCATTTATAACTGAAAATTAGATATAAAATGCTAACATCCTCATTTAGAGTATTTTTACTGTGCACAGGTGCAAACAGCTGTCCCAAGTTGGAGTGGAGTAGTGAATCTGGCTTCCTTGTCAAGTAAATGGTATAATCACACTCTCAACTCCCCTACAGAATTTTCAGTTTATGACTCAAATCAATAGATTTCAAAACCCCCAAATTTTTCAGAATTTCAGAAATAGTTTTTAAAATAAGGACCCTTCTTGCTCTCATTGTGTTCAGTGGAAGCCAGACAACATCAAATTGTTCGTTTTGTAACATCCCTTTCCAAATAAAAAAATGGAGGTTATGGATGAGAAGAATGGTACTGAGGTAGAATGAATATTTTAGAATTCTTGAATTTCATATATTTTGTTAAAAGTATAAAATCTATTTTTTTGGAGATTTTACTGTTTGTCTGTCTTTTATTTTAAAAATTACTCTGGTTTCATCTTTCTAAGTCATGTGAAACCATTTTCAAAAATGAGTCTTCACTCACACTTAATAAAATGCATTGTTCTTTGCCTAATTGAGTTTTCATATAATGTTTCAGTCCCCAATTATTACTGCAGTTATCAATTTACTGGCTCCTTTTCTTGAAAAGGATTATGTTTCTGCCAAGCAGGTCCAGTGCTTTCCACAGCTGTTGCTCTCTCCACTCTGTAGTACAGTCTGAAAATGAAGGAAACGGCTAAGTGTGAACAGGAGAAAATACTGCAGGAAAAGACTGTTCAGGAGAAAGGGAAATTAAATGTAACCTCATGACTTTGAAAACTGAACAGACTTGAAGATGGATAAGTTGTTTGCCATTTTGTGGCTTTTTTAGGAGTTCGATAGTCTTCTCTAATATGAAGATTTGGGCAATTAATACTTTACACTAACAATCAAGATGAAACCTACTTGGAAATGTGCTGTTTATGGTTTCTTTTGTCAGCCAGTTGTTTCAGTTATATTACAAAGTAATATGGCTTCTTATTGGGAATTAAAAGTAAGTAATACTAAGTATGTAGAATGCCAGTTCCTTTAGGAAAGCAAATCAAGCAGTAGAATGGATTTAAATTCCAAGGGTTCTTAAAAATATATTTTAATTTGTACCAAATTAGGTAATTTTAAAGGTGGTAGAGCATTATTAGTAGACAGACTAACCTATTGTTAAATGGAGATTGGAGAGGTGGTGGTGGTGAATCAAATAGAGGACGTGGAGAGGGGAAAGCTTGGAATGTAGTTATGATATATGACTGTGTATGGTTATGTATTTCAGACTTGTATATCAAATTAAAGGCTTCCGAGACAGACTAAAATTCAGACTAGTGTAACATGTTGGTTAATGGGATGAGTCACGCACTTTTCTTCATGACTGTGAATTCTCAGAATACTCATAGTGGTATTCTGGAAATTTTAAAATTTAGCAGATATATTTAACAGTTGTGTTCTGTTGGGTAATCTGGTGTGAGTTGAGACTAATTATTTTTGAAACATGGAAGCATTGCATTACTAATTAATAAAGACCGACAAGAAGCAGAATTTAAAGTAATGAGGTAACATTGGGTGACAAGGTGTAAAGTCCGACCTGCATTGCAAACAGAAACCTTATATTTTAAGCAAAGGGTTTTTCAGACTTATAACCAATAGTTTTATTGGCAATGCATGTGCTTTAATTTTTAGTCCAGTAGTCGATGCCAGCAGAAAGTAGTATCAGAAATAACAGAAGCATCAATACCTAAAATCAGCCTACTATTGATCTAACGGAAATTCATTGTGTCCACAGGAGGAGCAGGCTGCCAAACTGAAGGCTGAGAAGATAAGGGTTGCTTTAGAGAAGATTAAAGAGGCACAAGTGAAAAAGGTAAGGTATATTTATATTTTACATTATTCCTTGGTATGCCTATTGAATAGAATTGCTTTCTCATCAGTTGCTAGTCAAAATAAGGCTAGCCGAACAATTTGCTTTATTTATCCAGGGCTGAATCAAGAACACCAAAACCTGATGTTGCATTGCAGCTTCCTTTAAGCACTGGCATATTTTATTTATTTATTTTGTTTATTTTGTCGCATTTATATGCCGCCCCCTTATGCCTAAGGCATCTCGGGGCGGCTTCCATACAAAAATAAAACAATATTTAAAACCAGAATAAAATTTTACAGCCAGATAAAGTAGTTTACTTAAAAGATGAACCCACATTCAGTACAGTCAGGTTCTCTTGTTCTATTCAGTAATATTATTTTCCATCAACTTATCTCTCCAGCTTTCTGACTGAGGGTACTGTCAGTTTGCAACAGTTGTTTTCTAACTTATGTAATAACAAAACAGGATGATTTTAGTTCATGTGTTGTCAAAGGAGCTGATGATAGTATCTCCAAGCTAATGAGACTAAATACAGAATCTCAAGAAAACTTGATATACAGTAGCAGAATAAAGTTTGCCTGAACACTTTTAATTTTACTTTCCCTGACTGTGGCCTAGGTAACTTAGGCCCAATATTTAGATTGCGTAATAGTCACAAGACTGGAAAGTACCTCAAGGGTCATATAGTCTGGCCCCCTGCACCACTGCCCACCCCAACCAACCACACAGAGAAATCCCACCAATAGCTACAAGTAGAGACTCAGACCAACCAGAACACACCGATGCTTGAAATAACAGGAAATAATTTTAGAAAAAGAGGATCCAGATGTCCCACACAGGTGAGCCACACCCATGCTACTGGGAAAGACGGAAAACCCTCAGAGTCAACTGCTAATCTGCTCATGGGGAAATTCTTTCAAGATCCCAGATAGGGTGATCAGTTAGACACTGAGCTGCGCACAGGCCCCACCAGCAAGGCACCCGATATACAATATAGTACCCAGGCTTCATAATGCCCTGACAGTCCCACCTCCAGCGGTAATAAGTTGTTGTGTATTCTGATATTAAAATATCACCATTGTTTTTAAATACAGTGGGAAATTTAAAATGTAAACATACCCCTATGACATTTTACATCCCAGTCTTGTGCTAGACAAGCATGAGATTAGGAACAAATCAACCAACTTACCTTAATCGTTTCAACTAAGTAAAATGCCAAAAAGTAAATACCACAAGTGGTAGAAACAAGTATATTAAACTAACAGTTGGTAGATACTGATAACGAGGATACGTATTTAAAGTAGAATTTTTACAGCCTCATTAACATACTAGAGTGAAAGTGGGGAGTTTGCAGTCAGGTTTAAAAACAGAGACAGTTGAGTCCTACCACTTCTTTAAAAATAGTATTTTTGCCAGATGCAGCATAACTGGGATTGAAAGGTGACAGTTTTGTGCCTTAAATTATTCTTAAATTATTCAAAGGAATTAGTCCTCTGCTTTGGCCCTCAGTCATATGCAGATCTTTATTGAGTTTCATGTATCCTATTTAGATGTGTCTATGTCACTTGAATTCAGGGGAAACCTCTGTTCCACAGCTGTTTTTTATTTGGCTCCTTTCCAGTTCCTGGATCTGGCCCCAGTGGCGACTGGTGGGATGCAGGGCCAGAAGTGGGAGGGGCCAGGTCAATGGTAGGCGGAGCCTAGCCAACCCAAATTTTGAAATTAATATGGAAATTTACAGCCTCGGTTCCCATCTGTAAAAAATGGGAATATGTGTGTGTGCTTCCCTGTGTTCCCCTCACCCGTGTCCTCCTTAAATTGTAAGCCCACTGGGCCGGGACCTGTCTCCCAACAACAACTATAAAGTGCCAGCCAGTTACACTGCTGGCGCTATATAAATGCTTAATAATAATATGCAATCAATACAAAACCCATACTGAATACAGATCTTGGATTCAAGGCAAGGGTTTATTAAACTGCAACCAAACTCCCCCTCCCCCAAACACAACCTAAACCACAACCAAAGACACACACACACACAACAAATAAGCCAAAAACTCAAGTAGTAAACTCTCATCCTCCCAGCTCCTTTGCCTCACCAGCCAAGCACCTCAAAAGGTTTCCTATGCACTCCATATACAAATGCTCGCGTAGGTCTATCGCTTGTACAGCAAAGGCATCTGACAGTCTTTGAGATGTGCGAACAGTTCAGTTGTCCTGTGGTTGAAGTCAGGTATTCACTGGATCAACCTTTTTTCTATTGACAACATTGCCAATGCGTTCAGTCTTTCTGCTGTCATCGTGTTTCTCAGGAAAGTTTTTATTCTCTATAGAGCAGAGAAAGACGGTTCAGATTCCACTGTTGTCATTGGTGTTGTGATGACAATTCTCACCAGATTCCAAGTTTCAGCGAAACTATCCTGCAGATTGTTGTCCATCAATGTATGAAGTAGCTCGGAAGTATCCTTCATACCATACAGATCTTTCTTCCCATAGAAGACAGAAAGCTCCGTCCTCACTTTGTCTTTTTGTAGCATGGGGTAGGCATCCACTGTTTCATTCAGTGCTCGTGCTGGAAAGCGTTGGTTGTGTGCTTCAAAAAGAGCCCCCTGTAATAACGTTGCACTCACTAGGTGCTTTGTGAACACAAATCGTTCCTTTGCATGCAAAATTATGATATCGCAGACTTGCACTGCGATTTGATCCAGGCTGCCTATGGTGCTGCCTCTTGGGAGCTGGGACTGCTCTGGCAATTCGGAGCACAGATCCTTAATAGTCTCTTACTCTATTGATGCTCTGTAGTAAATGTCTGAACACCTACAGAGTCAATGTCTCTCTTTTGGATTTGATTGTAAAGCACCTTAACGTCAGGCGTTATTTTATGGAACGAAAACAAGAAGTAAAGGAACTCCTGGTCCTCTTCCAACTTTCAAGCAGATCCCCAAGCCTCCCAAGTTGCAGTGGCATCAAAATTACCACTTCTTATGTTGTTAAAGCACTCAATGAGATCCTCTCGGTGCTCATAAACTACATTTACTGTCCACGCGTTAAAGTTCCAGCATGTAACAGGTGCTCTGGGAAGCCTTCTCTTCACTGTCATATCCAGAACCTCTGTCCTTTTTGGAGATGATGGGGAAAAGTCTATTAATCCACTCAAATCTGTCTAACTTTATCTGGAGCACAGCTTGTTGCATGATCAGATTTAGCTGATGTGCATAGCAGTGTACATAATGAGCATTTGGGTATATATCCTCTTTTGGACCTCCCCCATGCTGCTCACGGCATCATGCTCGCACTGTCATAGCTCTGAGCGATCATTTTCTGTTTGTCAGCATCCTGTGGGAAAACAGCATTCAACTGCTGCAGCAATGCTGTGGCAATGCTTTCTGCATGAGAGTCTTGCAACTGTGTAAAGCTTAAAAAAAACCCACTACAGCTGAGCCTCTGCCATCAATGTACCAGTAAATCAGTACTGACTGGCAGTGAGTTGACACATCTGTGGTGTCATCACCCTGAATAGCCACATATTCAGTGCTCTTCAACTCCTGGATTATGAAATCCCATGCCACTGTGAGCATGTAGTCTACGAGTTCATTTCAGATTGTTTTAGAAGTGCCCCTGAATACTGTGGCAGTTTTCAAATGCTTTTCCATTGCAGAATCTATGCTGCTGATCAGATCAACCAAGGCTCTAAACACTCCTGGGTTCAAAGAGTCCTCAGTTTCATTGTGGCCACACAATGCCAACTCAAAAGCACCATGGAACATAATGCAATCAGTTATTTTGGAAATAATGTACCGGTTGTAGTCAACTTCCTCATTGTGCTTTCTAACACTAAGAAGGTAACCTTCATCCAGTTCTTCCACTATGTTGGTTTTACCAAATGCTGCAAGCATGAAACAGTTGTCAATATAACCTTTTCGTTCTTTGTGCTTCTTTATCTGGTCAGTTAGATGCTTTAAGTCCTTTACTCCAGTCTTGGTACATGCTGTCTCACCATCAAACAGCAAGCATGGAAAACAAAACAATGCAGTCTTTGAAACACTGCTGTACAGCCACTTCTTCTTCTCATACCATGTTGTGCTAAACGTCATGGGAAGCTTGTGCAAATTGAAGATCTTGGACGGTCAGGTCCCAGTTCTTTCACGTGACACTTTTCATCAAGAGAGAGCTGTGAGAACGGCTTTGACAGCAGTGAATCCATGGTGGTCATTTTCAGTGGCTCACTCTTTGATGCGTCTGTCCTGCAAAATAAGAGAAAATAACAATAGATTTTAGACAATTGTATGGCAGTGAGCTTTGTGCCATCATTTTGCACTCTACTACAATAGATCCAAAGTCCTGAATGAAAGCATAACATGTTACATACACACCTTTGAAGATGCAAATACTTTAAAACTACAGAATGGTGAAAAGAATGCTGCATGTGTTAAGAGCAAGCACTTCCTGAAGTTGGTTCAGAAAGACAAGTACAAGCTTTTGGGGAGGCTTTTCAAGTGAAGAAACCCTTCAGTTCCATGCACTCAATAACCCACCCCCAATTTAGAAAGCTGCAATGGCCAGTGGAGGTCCTAGAAGCTTTGCACATGCTTGGGAGAGGATGAGGGGGAGCCAGCAGTGCACATGGAAACACAGAGCAAGTATTAGCAAAGCAAACCATCTTAAGCCAACAATATTATGTGAAGTCCTTAACTGAGCACACCACAAAAGCAGCAATGAGTAGTTCCTCTTGTCCCCCAGCCCCAAAACATGCTACACAGTTTTGTTACAATGTAAAAAGCATCTGCTGCAACCTGACAGGGGAACATACATGCAAGCACTAGCCATTAGTGAAGTGAACCAACATGTGGCATGGCCTTCTTGCAGAAAACGCAAGCTGGAGCAATTTTAAAATGCAGGGAACATTCCAGCAAAAATTATAAACCCTTGTTCCATTCAAGCCCCCAGGACCCCCACCTACCCAAAAAAAACAGAAAGCAGACAGTTGAGGTGGAAAACAACAAAGGGGCCATTTTAACAAAGAGTAGCCATGGCCACGGAGAGCCCCCAGAAAATGGCCACTGCTTTTGCACATGCTTGGGAGAGGAGGAGGAACCACCAGCAGTGCACATGCAAATACAGAGCAAGCATTAGCAAAGCAAACCATCTTAAGCCAACAATATTATATGAAGTCCTTAAGTTAGCACACCATAAAAGCAGCAGCGTGGACTGGAGTTCCACTTCTCCAAGGCCCAAGCAATGCACATGCTACACAGTGCACACACAGTTCCCCAGCCAACCACAGTGCACCAGCGCACACAAGTCCCCAGCCCCCTCCCCCCCCCAAAAAAAAATAATTAGAAAGCACACAATACATAAGGAGGAAATTCTTTTTAAGGGACCTTTTTAAACTAGAGTAGCCATGGCTAGGGAAATTTGTTTTTTCACGTCTGAAGTCTTAACCAGGTTTCTGTAAGGATGAGAAGCAGCTCCACTGATCCTGATCTGTTGCTCTAGCCTCTAGTTGACTCTGAGGTTTTAACCACCTTACTCTTCATACTACAGGTCAGAGGCAGCCCCTCACTGTGGCACTGGAGGTGGTGCCCCGCAAGCACCCAGCACCAAGACTCCGACATAGGCGGTGCTGTCAGCTGCTGTGGTGCGGCATGTGAGAATGTTTGGAGCCATCAAGAAGAACCTTGCTACCTTGTAAACAAGGTTCTTCGAGATGGCTCCAAACATTCTCACATGCTGGTGTCGGATAAAGACTGCGTCTGCGCACTACTCCTCCAGCCCCTTTGCCCGCAGCTGGATGAGTAGGGCGCAGGCGCAGCCGCGGGTCCTGGTAGGTCAGCACTGCCGCTGACCTAACAGAACGCTCTACGCATGCAGTTTTCAGGAGCGTGGCCAGCTTGAACAATGGGTTCTCATGGAACCCATTGCCCAGATATTTTAATGGCCTGGAGGGGCGGCTTTGAAGCTGCCTCTCCAAGCTGCACAGTGGCTGTGCGGCCAGGCTTGCGGGTAGGCGGGGTCTCTCAGACCTCACTGACTTGCTCCCAGCCGTCCCAGCGGTGACGCTGACGGTCCGGACCTGCTGTCTCCGAGGATCAGGTAGGGATCCGACAGGGTTTTTCGCCGGGGGACTTGGGGACAGTGGGGGAGCAGGGGCACACAGGGACATGGTGGGGGGAGTGGGGGGTCACTGGTTTGTGTGTGGTTTTCTGGTTTGTGTGTGGTTTTCTGGGGGCACATGGCTTTCTGTTTTATGGGTGGTTTTCTTGGGAGCACATGGTTTTCACGGTTTTCTGTTTTATGTATGGTTTATACCCAATTATCCGGGATCTAACCTTGGATGGGGCCGTGGACCTCGCATGTATCACGGAAACCTAGCTGGACGAGCTGGCTGGTCCAACTTTGGCGGATCTCGTTCCAACCGGGTATGCTGTGCAGCATCAGCCCCGTACAGATATCCGGGAAGGTGGTGTAGCTATTGTTTTTAGAGAAAAGTGGCCTGTTCGGAGGTATCCAGTTCAGGAGATTGTGGCTATTGAGGCCCTTCACGTGGGGTTTGATTTGGCCAGGGGCAAGCTAGGGGTGCTGCTGGTATACCGGGCTCCTTCCTGTCCAGCGGCATCCCTTACCGCTCTAGCGGAGCTGGCCTCGGAGGTGGCGTTGGGCTCCTCTAGGACTTTGGTTCTGGGGGACTTCAACATCCACGCCGTTGCCGGCCTTGGTGGGGCGGAGCGAGAATTCATGGCCGCTATGGCAACCATGGATTTGCCCCAGGAGGTTATCTGCCCGACCCACATGGGGGGGCACACCCTCGAACTGATCTTTGGTTCTGGCCTTGAGGCAGGGGGTCCGGTTGTGGGGCAGGTTTCAGCAGTGCCCTTGTCATGGACGGACCATTATCGCCTTCAGGTTAGTCTTCTAGCGCACCCCCTCCAGAAGGGGAAAGGACCATTAGGATGGTCTGCCCTCGGCGACTGATGGAACCCCAGCGGTTCCAAGAGGTCCTGAGGGAGTTAACCTTGGACTTGGACGGTCACTCTGTGCATGAGCTAGTCCAGCATTGGAACAGCTTGCTGGAGGAGGCCATTGACAGGGTGGCTCCAAGACGCCCTCTGCCTTGGTCTTGTCACCGCAGGACTCCTTGGTTCACTGAGGGGCTGCGGTGTATGAAGCGTGTAGGCAGGAGGCTAGAGCGACGCTGGTGTCGGATTCGATCCGACTCTGACCGTCTTCTCCATAGGCCTCATTTGCGGTCCTTTGTTGAGGCTGTGAGGACAGCAAGGAAGGAGTTCCTTACTGTCCTCATAGCGTCTGCGAAGTCACGCCCGGCGGAGCTGTTCTGGGTGGTGCGGGGGCTGGTTAGTCCG
>QEPC01004883.1:1373492-1393568 GCA_003113815.1 Sphenodon punctatus | reverse complement strand
AGTGACGCCAGCTGATGCGGCGGATGTTTTGGGGTCTGTGAGGGCCACCTGTTGCGAACTCGATCCGTGCCCATCCTGGTTAGTGAAAGCTTCCAGGGAGATGCTGGGGACGGTGCTGGCGAGGGTAGTGAACGCGTCCTTGCAGCAGGGGAGGCTGTCGCCTTGCCTCAAGGAGGCTGTGGTGCGCCCCCTGCTGAAAAAACCATCCTTGGACGTGGATGCGCTCGCCAGCTACCGACCTGTCTCTAACCTTCCCTTTTTAGCGGGCAGTGGCACTCCAGCTCCAGGCGCATCTGGACAGCATTGGTTTCCTAGACCCTTTTCAATCTGGGTTCCACCCCGGCTATGGCACTGAGACAGCGTTGGTGACCTTGGTAGACGACCTCCGCCGGGAGATGGATGCAGGATGTTCAACATTTCTCATCCTACTAGATCTCTCGGCCGCTTTTGACACCGTGGATCATGGGCTGCTAGTGAGACGGCTGGGGGGTCTGGGCGGGATCATTCTTGAATGGTTCCGTTCATTCCTCTCGGGGAGAAGCCAGCGGGTGGTGCTGGGGAATGAGACATCGTGCCCCCGTGCCTTATCCTGCGGTGTTCCGCAGGGTTCCATACTGTCTCCATTATTATTTAATGTGTTTATGCAGCCCTTGGGGGAGGTCGTGAGGGGTTCGGGGTGCGGTGTCACCAACATGCTGCTGATACTCAGCTGTACCTCTCCTTTTCAACGACCCAGACCCGGCTGTCTCATTGCTATCCCAGTGTTTGGAGGCCGTGGCGGAATGGATGCGGCAGAGCAGACTGAAGCTCAACCCCGATAAGACGGAGGTGATGTTGGTGGGAAGAGCGAGGGAGGTAGTGGCCCCCCTGATTGGGGGAGTTCGCCCTCCTATAGCTCAGCAGGTCCAAAGTCTGGGGGTGATATTGGTGTTGTAAAATCTGGTTGTTCACCCAGGCCTTTGGGGTTGGCGGGGTGGGTTAGGGTTATGGTTTTCGCCCCCATCCTGTTTTACTGTTTTAACTTCCGTGGCCTTGTTTTAAATACTGCTGATTGTTTTAAACTGTTTTTATAGTGTTTTTATGTATTTATAAATTGTTGGAAGCCCCCATCCTGTTTTACTGTTTTAACTTCAGTGGCCTTGTTTTAAATACTGCTGATTGTTTTAAACTGTTTTTATAGTGTTTTTATGTATTTATAAATTGTTGGAAGCCGCCCCGAGCTGCTGACAGGAGTGTGCGGGGTATAAATCATAGAAATAAATATTTGTCTGGCTTTCATGGTTTTCTGGGGGCACATGGTTTTCAGGGTTTTCTGGTTTGTGTCTGGTTTTCTGGGGGCACATGGGGACATAGTGAGAGAGTGGGGCCACATGGGCACATGGTGGGAGCACCGGGACATGGTGGGGGTCACTGGTTTGTGTGGTTTTTCTGCCTACCGTTCCCCTGGCTCCGCCTATTGTTCCCCTGACTCCGCCCCTATGCTCGCCTGCCCACCAGCGGCTTTGCCGCCGGCAGCCCAGCTGGCCTTAGTGACCCACCAACCTCAAAATCCACCAGCCGCCACTGCTACAGGTGGTGGTGCCAATGCCTTCCCTCTCCCAAACAAGTCCAAACAGCACAAGCAAAGCCCTGCCCATTCACTGCCTGCCTAAGTACCTCCCATAGCCTGGCTCTGTGACTAAGTCTCTCCCCCCGCCCACTTCCAGCCCCTCCCATTCAGCTCCTGCTCCCCCCACTCCCCAGGCTCAGGCCCAGAGGACAGCCCAGGGCAGAATAGATTACCGCCCAAATTAGTGGGTTTTTGGGCTGAGTTCCACTATGGAACTCAGCCTGGGGCACTGTGCCCCTCCTCATTCTCTGCCCCCAATGAACAGAGAGAGCCATGCTTTCAGGGGGACATTGCCCCGACCATGCACTCTGTGCCTGCTGCCATGTTCCCAGCCCAGCCCCCATGATGATCGCACAGGAGAACTGAGGACAGTCGTGTGAGTGAGTCCTAGTCCCTCCCTAGCATGGGAGGAGTGAGTCCAGTCATTAGGGGGGAAGAGGCGGAGCTCCAAGCTCAGCTGAAGGCAGCTCAGCACACTGCCTTGCAATCGGGTGCATACGCAGAGGCTCAGGCTGATGCCCTGAGCCTGACCTCATGGCACGGCCATGTTTTTGCTCTCTGCGCATGCTCAGAGAACAAAAACATGGCCACACTGCGAGAATAGGTTCAGGGCATCAGCCTGAGCCTCTGTCCATGCGCAGCAGTGCAGCGGCTAAAATGGGAGTGGAGGAAGTTCGGGGAACAGGGAGGGGGGGCATATGCCTCTCCGCCAGTGCACCCAGTGTAAGGAACCGTCCCTCTCAGGCCCGTGAATCCAGTCCCCCTATCTTCAAACAGTGAAAGAGTGAGCTTGGGAAGAGAGCAGAGATGAGGACATGCACAAAAGCGTAGAGGATGGATCCATGGCATAGATCCATGGTCTGGGCCCTTCCCTCCTTCCCCCATTCTGAGCACTCCCATTAAGTGCCCCTTTTCTGCTTTCTATGTGGCTCACAGAGCTTGTACTATTTTCATAGGGGACCACAGGACAGAAAGGGTTCCCTACCCCTGCTTTAATAAGTTACATTTATGAGCTGGTTTTATAGTTGCCTTTATATTGTATTTATTCTGTTTGTGTAGCCTTGCATCGCTGCATCTTTTGAGGAGAATGAAAAGTGTAATTAACAAAAAAAATCTTTGTGCAGTAGATTAATGGAAGTGATTTATACCTATATCCCTTTCTAAAAGAGCAGTACATGAAACTCAATAAGCTGGGCTCATTCAGGTGGATGGAAGCTTGTACGGTGACATTGAGTTCATTAGTCAGACTGTTCCATTTTGGCAAAAGGGTTTTCAGCTTATGGCTAAAAACAATTTGCCTAAACATAATTAACATTGTTCATTTCACAAAAGAAAAATGCACTCTAAAGCATACATTAAGGAAAAGGTATTATTTTTGTAGTCTAGGTTTAAATAAGGAGTGTTTCCAGGAAATTACCCTTTTTCAATCTTTTCCCCCCACTTTCTACTTACAGCTTGTGATCAGAGTCCACATGTCTGATGACAGCTCCAAGACTATGATGGTGGATGAGAGACAGACAGTGAGACAAGTGCTGGACAATCTGATGGACAAATCCCACTGTGGCTATAGCTTAGACTGGTCACTAGTAGAAACTATCTCTGAATTACAAATGGGTTAGTAAATATGTTGATATTGCTAATTTCTACTTGATACCTTAGTGCTGAAGTTCTTATCTTTCCCCCCTCATCCTTCCTCTCCCCTGTCAATCCTCATCGATGGGGTCACCATCCTTCCCAGCCCCCAAACCCGTAGCTTAGGCTTCATCTTTGACTCACCTGTTTCTTTTAAACCCTACATCGACTCTGTTGCCAAATCTTATTGCTTCTTCCTCCATAACATTGCTAAGATTCACCCTTTTCTCTCTGTCTCCTCTGCCAAAACCTTTGTTCATGCCCTGGTCATCTCTCACCTTGATTACTGTAACCTCCTTCTCACTGGCCTCCCCCGCTCTCCCCTTTCTCCCTTTATCTCTGCCCAAAACTCTGTTGCCAGGGTCATCCACCTCGCGCGTCGCTTCAACCACGTGCAGCTCCTCCTCTCCTCTCTTCACTGACTCTCTTTTCCTGAACAAATCCTGCACAAGCTCCTAGTCTTCACCTATAAAAATCTTCACAACCTTGCTCCCCCCGACCTCTCTGCGTTAATTTCCCTCCGTACTCCAGTCCATAAACTCTGCTCCTCCTCTGTCCCCTCTCTCGCCCTCCCTCGCCTCCCGTTCTCCCCTAACTGCCTTCGTCCCTTCTCCCTAGCTGCCCCCCATGCCTGGAACTCCCTCCTGGCCCATATTTCCCTCTCCCTTCATACCTTCAAATCCCTCCTCAAGACCCACCTCTTCCACTCTGCCCTCCCCGACTTCTTGCTCCCCTCACCTAACTCCTGCTGATACCCTCCATCCAGTACNTTGGTGATTTAAATTTCGATACAATAAGCATGTCTAAGAACCGAACTGCCTTTCTTGGGCCCATACGCTTCCCACTAATTTAAATGGAAGCTCTCTAGGAAGCTCTTCACAACCTTGTTCCCCCCTACCTCTCTGAGCTAATTTCCCTTCGTACTCCAGTCCGTGAACTCCGCTCGTCCTCTGTCCCCTCTCTCACCCTCCCTCGCCTCCCCTGCTCCCCTAACCACTTTCGTCCCTTCTCCCTAGCTGCCCCCTACATCTGGAACTCCCTCCCTGCCCACATCCACCTTGCCCCCTCCCTTCGTACCTTCAAATCCCTCCTCAAGACCCACCTCTTCCTCTCTGCTGGCAACTGACTCCTCGCTCCCTCACCTAACCCCTGCTGACACCCTCCATCCAGTACAATCTGTTACCTAAGGGCTGTGTACTCATATCCTCACCACATGGACCAACCAGCCATCATTCTTGATGTAACCAAGCCAAGCACGTGTACCTGGGACCTCGTATCTTCATGAACGTTACACTCCTTGTCTCGCTCTCTGTTCCCCTTCCTTCATCCACCCCCCCAGTCTCTCAGATTGTAAGCCCTAGGGCAGGGATCATGTCTATTTGATTACTTTGTAAAGTTCTAGGTACATTTCTGGTGCTATATAAATGCTTGCTAATAATAATAATAATAATAGTGCCACTTGGCTTAGAATTTAGATATTATTCATATATAAAATCACTGGCAATCATCATCATAAGTTTAGTTCAAGTTTCCTAATGGATGTTGACAGTTAATATTCAGATTTGTCTTGTGTATATTCTTAAGGTACAAGTAGAAGCCTGAGGAGAGAGGTAAACCTGTCCCAAATAGTCATGATTATAGCCTTGGGAAGAACCATTCCCAGAGTTCTGTCTCTTAAGTGGATCAACCAATTATCTGTGACTTCATTAAGTGGAGTTGGTAGTATTACCACAAGCCTGACTAAAATAAATTGTAATATCATGGTAATACGAGTTGTGCTGTGACAGAAAATAGGTCCGGTAGTCCACTTTGTTAGTACAAAAACTCATACAAAGAGTAGTCATTATAAGCTATATATAGCAAACCATTATAAACCTCATTAGTGTTTTTCTTCACATCTCGTCCACCTACTAAATCTTGCTGCAGAATGTAAGATGCTATGCTTTTGTTTTTCCCCATCATTTTTACAGAGAGAATATTTGAAGACCATGAAAATCTAGTTGAAAATCTTTTAAACTGGACAAGAGACAGTCAAAACAAACTTATGTTTGTAGAACGTATAGAAAAATATGCACTTTTCAAAAATCCCCAGGTAAGCATGAAGCTCAGGTTTTAAATTTTGACTTAAACTGAAGTTAAAAGTTTTTGATGGTACTATCTGTTACAACACCTTGAATGTTGATATTGATGTCTGTAGTGAGCATAAAGAGAGTAGCATTGTATTCCAGTACTTCAGAATGCACAATGTAAGTGATGCAAGATCAGCCCCTAAAGGAAAACTTTTCAGGTGTTAATATTCACAGTACTGTTCACATTAAGAGGCCTAGAGGAAACGTGTATGTGCTTGTGTGTAAGTTTCACTTCCAGCTGTTTGGCAATCAATTAAGAATAAAAAGATGACTCTTCTTTTTCGGTAGTTAGCATTATCGGAATTCCTGGTATTATAGACAAAGGCAAAAATGTGATGGCAAGTAGTCCTAGGAACGTAAAACTTAGCAGCAATGAGGGGGACAAGGAAAGTGGATTTAATAAAATAAAAAGTGGGGCGGAGAAAAGCACTAACAATAGGCATGCTTGACATCCTGTTGGTTGTTTTGCTTAATCCCTGCTTTCTCTATTATTTTATATTGCAGTCCTTTTAGAACAGGGGTAGGGAACCTCCGGCCCAGAGGCCAAATGCAGCCCATGGCTTGTTTTTGTGTGATTCCTTCCCAGTTCCTGGATCCATTTCCTACCCTCTACCACTGAAAAGCTGAGCTCAGGGTAAGGGGCAGAGATGAGGGCATGAACTCAAGGATAGGGGACAGATCTATCTGAACTTTTCCTTCATGCACCCCTTAAGCACTTCCGCTCCCAAGTTCTGTGTGTCATTCAGAACTTCTATGAGCTCATTCAGAGTAGCCCTTGGGAGGGAAAAGATTCCCCACCTCTGCTTTAAAGTAGTCATGGTATTATGTCTGAAATACACCCAATATACTTTGTGCTTGTGTATAAATTTTCTTGGGGAGCTCGTGATTTTGGGTATCTGTTTTTCAGCACCTGGCTTTCAATCAGAACCAAGCACCTGCCTTTGAAAGTCAGGCCCTTTATATCATCTCAAATCGTGTACCTGAAATTGGTGGTGGTTTTGAAAATGTAGGCCTTGATGAATAAGTAATGTGTGATGTCAGAGTGAGAACATTATCTACTCAACGATGTCAGGTGTTAAGGAAAAAGGCTCACTTAATTTTACTTTAGATAGGACTTCTTCAGAAATGTCATGCTTTCACTTTCTCCTGTTGTAGAACTATCTTCTGGGGAAAAGAGAAACCTCTGAAATGGCAGACAGAAATAAAGAGGTGCTGTTGGAGGTAAGATTGCCAAAATGGTAATTTAGTGGTGGTGATTTTTGAGATACAGTATGTTATACTCAAATTATTATTATTATTATTATTATTATTATTAACAAACATTTATATAGCACCAGCAGTGTACCTGGCACTTTACAAAGTAATAAAATAGACACGGTCCCTGCCCCTAGGGCTTACAATCTGAGAGACAGGAGCTGGGGGAGAGACTTAGGAAGGGGAACAGAGGGAGAGACAAGGGGTCTAACATTCATGAAGATGCGAGGTCTCAAGTGCACGTACTTGGCTTGGTTACGATGAGAATGACAGCAGGCAGGTCCATGTTGCAAGGATAAGGGTAAACCGATCGTAGGTATAGGAATAGTGGCTCAGCAGGATAAAGAGTCAGACAGAGCAGAGCGAAAGAGGTGAGTTTTAAGGAGAGATTTGAAGGTATGAAGGGAGGGGGCAAGGCGGATGTGGACAGGGAGGGAGTTCCAGGCATGGGGGGCAGCAAGTGAGAAGGGACGAAGGCGCTTAGGGGAGCAGGGAAGGCGTGGAAGGGTGAGAGAAGGGACAGAGGAGGAGCGAAGTGCACGGGCTGGAGTATGGAGGGCGATAAGTGCAGAGAGGTAGGGGGGAGCAAGGTTGTGAAGAGCTTTATAGGTGAAGACTAGGAGCTTGTGCAGGATTCGTTCAGGAAGGGGAAGCCAGTGAAG
Source organism: Sphenodon punctatus (assembly GCA_003113815.1). Lineage (NCBI taxonomy): Eukaryota > Metazoa > Chordata > Lepidosauria > Sphenodontia > Sphenodontidae > Sphenodon > Sphenodon punctatus. Next base: position 1,386,282 of record QEPC01004883.1, on the reverse strand, counting down.
CGAAGAGAGGAGGGGCTGCACATGGTCGAAGCGACTGGCGAGGTAGATGACCCTGGCAGCAGAGTTTTGGACAGAGATGAGGGGAGAAAGGTGAGACCGGGGAAGGCCAGTGAGAAGGAGGTTACAGTAATCGAGGCGAGAGATGACCAGAGCATGAACAAGAGTTTTGGCAGACGAGACAGAGAGAAAAGGGCGAATCTTAGCAATGTTATGGAGGGAGAAGCGACAGGATTTAGCAACAGAGTCAATGTAGGGTTTAAAAGAAAGGGCTGAGTCAAAGATGAAGCCTAGGCTACGGGCTTGGGGGACAGGCAGGATGGTGACTCCATCAATAGTTATTGACAGTGAGGAAGGAGAGGAAGGATGAGGGGGGAAGATAAGGAGTTCAGTTTTAGCCATGTTGAGTTTGAGTTGACGTTGAGACATCCAGGTAGAGATGTCAGAGAGACAGTTGATGAGACGAGCTTGAACAGAGGGAGAGAGAGAGGGAGTAGAGAGATAGAGTTGAGTGTCATCAGCATAGAGGTGGTATTGGAAGCCATGGGAGGCAATGAGTTTGCCTAAGGATGAGGTATAGATCGAGAAGAGGAGAGGGCCAAGAACAGAGCCTTGAGGAACACCAACTGAGAGGGGGAAGGAGGAGGAGGCGGAGTTGGAGAGAGACACATTAAAGGAGCGGTCAGAGAGGTAGGAGGAGAACCAGTTATGGACAGAGCCACAAAAGCCAAGGGAGTGAAGGGAATCCAGCAAGAGTGAGTGGTCAACAGTATCGAAGGCAGCAGAGAGATCAAGGAGGACAAGAATGGAATAGAGACGTTTAGATTTAGCCACCAGAAGATCGTTGGTGATCTTAGCGAGAGCAGTTTCAGTAGAATGAAGGGGGCGGAAGCCAGATTGGAGGGGGTCAAGGGAGGAGTTGGAGGATAGGAAGTCAAGGCAGCGGGAGTAGACAACACGTTCAAGCAGCTTGGAAGCAAAAGGAAGGAGTGAGACAGGACGATAGCTAGAAGGGTCAGAGGGGTCAAGAGTGGACTTTTTGAGAATAGGAGAGACTGTGGCATGTTTGAAGGCAGAAGGGAAAGAGCCAGTAGAGAGGGAGAGGTTGATGATGTGCAGGAAGGAAGGGGCGACAGTGGGAGTAATGGAGGTGAGGAGGCGGGAAGGAATGGGATCAAGGGGGCAAGTGGAAGGGTTGGAGGAGGAGAGCAGAGAGGAGATTTCCTTAAGGGAGGCAGGGGAGAAGGAGGACATGAGAGAAGGAGGGGGAGGAGGGAGAGGGGTGGGAGTGGGAAGAGAGGAGTGGGAAGCGATGTCGAGGCGGATCTTGTCTATCTTGGAGGTGAAGAAGGAGGCAAGATCCTGAGCAGAAAGGGAAGAAGGAGGGGGAGGACAGGGAGGCTTGAGGAGGGAGTGAAAGGTAGAGAACAGGCGGCGAGGGTCCCGAGAACAGGACTTAATGCGGGAGGCATAGTAGTGTTGTCTAGCAACACTACTATGTGTGTTGCTAACTCAAATCATTTGTTAAGATTGATGAAGGCAGAGAAAAACTCCTGGAATATAAAATATGTATTTTCAGATATTTCTTTTCTTTTCTTTTTTGTACTCTCACCCTTATCCCATGCTCTAGGAATGTTTTTGTGGAAGTTCTGTGACAGTGCCAGAAATTGAGGGAGTCTTGTGGCTGAAAGATGACGGCAAGAAGTCTTGGAAAAAGCCTTACTTTCTTTTGCGAGCTTCTGGAATCTACTATGTTCCTAAAGGAAAAGCAAAGGTGCCTTTTATGTTGTTTCAGTAGGATTTCTTAAAGATAACTTGCTGCTTGATCACCTGTCATATTCTGAGGAGGACAACTTGCACAACAAATGTCTTTTTGATTTAAATTTGTGCAGAAGCACATTTGTATTAAATTCTCTAAGATTAGAACATCACTTTGATTATCAACAAAAGCCCTACACTAAAAATTCTTATAAACTGCCTCTAATTTATTCTTGTGCATCTGACTCTTTATCAAGTAGCAGTGGTACTGTGTGATTTGATTAATCCAGACCAAACTTCATTCCTAGATGCATAATTTCCAGTTTGTTTCTTCCTACCCCTAAGTGACCATAGAGATGTGGCCAGAGGCCTGAAGGTACTTCTGGAATATTGTGTTTAGGAATATCACAAGGGCATTCCTCCATTTCCTTAGCATTGTAGAGGTCACTGAAATGCAGGGAAATCAGCAGTTGTGTTAATGCATTGCTCTTGGACAAAACAAACACAGGTTACTTAAAACACACATGGTAAGTTTGTAGGGGGCAGGGATGTTGTGTGAGTGATCCCTATTAACCCACGTCATGCCTTTTTGCCAAACAACGTATAAGAAATCACATGGAAAGAATGTCCTTTGCATTGATTGTAGAAACTAGTTAAAAGAGTACTCTAGGAAGTGAACAAAAACACTATAGTTGTGATGACTTGGAAAAGTGGATGGCTAATGAATTTTGAATTTGGATGTCACTGAAGTTTTGTGACACATATTCATTGATCTGGTTTAGTTCTCTCATGTTAAAAACATTGAGTCTAAAGTGTTTTCTCTTATGGGGATTCCCTGCTCTCCCATCCCTCCCCCCTCCAGCTGCATGGTGTGGCTGTAATGGTGGCGAAGAAAGCTTTCTTCTCTGCTATCGTAGCATCTGCAAAGTCTCGTCCAGCGGAGCTGTTCTGAGTTGGGAGGGATTTGGTTAACCCAGCCTGTCGCCACAGGAACTGGAGTCATCTGTTGCCCGCTGTGACATTTTTATTAATTACTTTGCAGACAAAATTGCTCATATTCACCACAACTTAGGCGCTACCATTTTAACTACAGAGTCCGAGTTTGGGGTTATGGAGGCTCAGTTTAGTCTTGTTTATTTGGATCAGTTTCATTTGGTATCGTCCACTGATGCAAGTGAGATGCTTGGGGCAATGAGGGCAACCAGTTGCAAATTAGATCCTTGCCCATCCTGGCTGGTAAAAGCCAGCCGGGAGAAGTTGGGGCCGTTGTTGGCAGGGGTTGTCAACACTTCCCTTTGGGAGGGGAGGGTGTTAAACACCCTTAAAATTGCAGTGGTCCAGCCTTTGCCTAAGAAACCATCCTTGGACACTGACGTCCTGGACAGTTATTGGCCTGTCTCTAACCTTCTCTTTTTAGGGAAGGTTATTGAACGGGTTCAGGCGCATCTCTGCCAGAGGCTGTGGTAAGGACCAGTACTATAGATGAGTTTAAAAGAGGTTTGGACAACTTTCTGGAAGACAGGTCCATAAGCCAGACAGGATCAGGGAACATGACGGGAGCTGGGGGAAAACAACAGGGAATGGATCCCCCATTGTGACATGTTGGGTGCTTCCCAAGCCACCATGATTGGCAGCTGTCGGAGACAGGATGCTGGGCTAGGTGGACCATTGGTCTGACCCAGTATGGCACTTCTTATGTTCTTATCTTGATACCGTTGGATTCCTGGACCCATTTCAGGTTTTTGTCCTGGGTATGGCACGGAGACTGCGCTTGTGGCTTTGGTTGATGACCTACGCCTGGAGACGGACAAGGGGAATTCTATTTTGTTGATCTTATTGGATCTTTCTGCGGCCTTTGATACAGTTGATCACAAGGTGTTGATGGCACGACTGCGGTACCTGGCGAGGCTGCATGGGACTGCTCTTGAGTGGTTCTGCTCTTTCCTGTTGGGGAGGTCCCAGCGGGTGGTGGTGGTGGCGATAGCTCGTCATCTCTTTGGGACCTTCCCTGCGGTATCTCTCAGAGTTCTGTTCTGTCCCCCCTCTTGTTCAGTGGATATCTGAGGCTGTTGGGCGAGGTCATTCAGAGGTTTGGGGTGAGGTGTCATCAATATGCTGATGACACTCTGCTCTACCTCTCTTTTTCATCCAACCCAGGCCCTGCAGTCTCGGTGCTTACCCAATGCTTGGCTGCTGTTGGGGCCTGGATGAGGGTGAGCTGATTGAAGCTGAATCCTGACAAGACTGAAGTGATGATGGTTAGCCAGCCTTGTGACCTGGAGGGGATTGGGACACCTGTCATTAGTCCGGTCCTCTCTGGTCACTCAGGTTTGCAGCCTTAGAATACTTTTGGATCCCTCGCTGCGCCTGGATCTTCAGGCGGTGGCGACAGCCAGGAGCGCTTTCCACTAACTCTATCTGGTGAGGAGGCTGCAGCCTTTTCTCTCTGATTCGGATCTGGCCGCTGTCATCCATGCTTTCATCACCTTGAGGCTAGATTACTGCAATGCGCTCTTATGTGGGGCTGCCGTTGATGACTGTTTGGAAGCTGCAGCTGGTGCAGAATGTGGCCGCCCCAGCTCCTGGGCACGAGTCACCGGCAGCACATTACACCAGTGCTCCGAAGTCTGCATTGGTTCCCTATAGCTTTCCGGGCACAATTCAAGGTGCTGGTTTTGACCTTTAAAGCCCTAAATGGCCTGGGCCCCATTTATCTGAAAGATTGTCTGCCCTCCCATGCCCCGCTGCATCCCGTGCGGTCGGCCGGGAGTGCCCTTCTGTGGTTTCCATCTCCCACTCGTTTCTGTACGATGGGGGCCCGCAGGAGGGCGTTCTCAGTTGCTGCCCCAATGTTGTGGAACTCCCTCCCCCTGGAGGTTCGTCTGAGTCCGAGAATCTTTCAGAGGCGGTGCAAGAAGTTTCTTTTTATTAAAGCTTTTGGCAGGCGGAGATAGGGACAGGGTGGGAGGTGGTTGGGTAGGATTTTTTTTACGTTTCGTTTTAAGGTGTTCTAATTGCATTTTATGTGTGTTGTAAGCCGCCCTGAGCCTTCTGGGAAGGGTGGGGTACAAATGTAAGTAAATAAACAAATATTTTGTATTTAATAGGTATCCCGGGATCTTGTGTGCTTTCTTCAGTTAGATCACGTTAATGTTTACTATGGGCAAGACTATCGGAATAAGTACAAAGCACCTACAGACTATTGCCTAGTGCTAAAGGTAACTGCTATTACATGTTTAAAAACCAAACAGAGCAGCTACTAAGGAAATGGTACAGATCGTCAATACACACTGTCTGCAGCAATGCACTGAATAAGCTATAGTGAGGAAGTGTAGAGGAGAGAAGTGGATTCTGTCGAATATTCCTTTCCTTCTCTCACATCTACATAAGCCTGTAATTAATGCAAACACTAAGGAGGGGCAGAGGTGGGGTTGAGAGAGTATCCCACCATGCGTGCCTGTCTCTTGTCTTGTTGTGGCTCATCTCAGCCTCATGCTGATAGCTCGCACCCTATATATTCTGGGCCTGTAGAATCAGAAGAGAATGTGCCCAAACTGCAAATATTTCATAGTTTCACGGTATAGGAGTAGAGACGTTACATCAAGCTCTTGAATGGGCAAATCCAAATTAAACCAATGATAAAGATTTGCAGTGTCTTCAACTTTAAAACATACTGTTTGCTTTGATTTTTCACTGTATTTGAAACTCGAAATGTGGCAACGTGTTTCATAGAATAAGTGTTTTGAGCATATCAGCTTTGTTCTTTTAAATCTTTGAAGGGTGACTTTTCTTTAGATTTAAAGCATTGATCATATTAAACATTCCTTCTACAGCACCCACAGATCCAGAAGAAATCCCAGTACATCAAGTATCTCTGTTGTGATGATGTCAGAACTCTACACCAGTGGGTAAATGGCATCCGTATTGCTAAGGTAATCCCTTTACTTTAATCTTTTTTTTAAGTTGAGATTCTTATGACATGTCTTTTATATCTTGACTTACTATTATTATTATTATTTATTTGATTATATAGTGACGGCAATATGCTTGGTTGGCACTTAACAGTTGTAGTTGGACACAGCTCCCTGCCCTAGATCATATAGGCATATACGTCTATATCTAATTTTCTGTCATTCTCCTGTCTTGACCCCGCAGCATACTCCCATTGTGATAAGGGACATGTTCTTAGCCATCCTGACTCATTTTAGACTACCTTCTATATGAGCTTGGAAAAGTTGGATGGGTGCAAAACGCAGGCTTAGTGTTCTAGAAAAATAATGATTTGGTACCAGTGGCATGTTACACTGGAACAGTTAGGCTGTTTGATTGCAGTTTTCATAAAAGTTTCCAGAAGTTTGACATTTTATTCTCTAGGATAAACAGGCTGTTTCTAGTTCTCTTGGTGAATCAGTAATAAAGGAAAAAATGCAAGTCTTTTAAAGCAAACTAAAACCATACTGCCAAAGTTTAGCAGAGAACTTGCTGCTCTTCATCTCGAGTTGGAATCCTGAATCCACTAAAGCCAATGGCAAAACTCCCATTGACTTGAATGCGGGGGGATTGCCCCTTGGAAAGAAGGGTATAAATCAGCCAGCTAAAGAAGGTATGATATAAACAGATGTTATATTTCACCTTTTTTGGTTAGTACGGGAAACAGCTGTACATGAACTATCAGGAAGCACTGAAGAGGACAGAGTCAGCCTATGATTGGACATCATTGTCCAGCTCCAGTATTAAGTCAGGATCCAGCTCTTCTAGTTTACCAGGTAAATGCTATAGTTTGATCTCTAATGGAAAGACAATTAATATCCTTTGTTTCTGAAAAAGTTTGATGAGTTGAGGCTACAGAATGGGACTCGTTATTTACACATCTTGGCAGTTCTTACACTATCATTTATCTCAAAAAGCAATTTATTTTATACTACTGTTCTTTAATACTTTGGTCAGGCACTCTCTGTCAGTAACATAATGTACGTTTTCTCAGTCACAGCTAAAGAGAATGTATCTGAAATTGAGAACAGGAAACATTTAAATTCCCGTATCTCTATCGTCGCCAAATGTGAAAATGAAATTAAGACTAAGCACTGGAATTGTGTTTCAGCAATGCATGGAAGCTTGTCCGTCTAGTTTTTGGTATGGTGAGCTGAGTAAAATAACCTCTGCCAAAAGCCAGACTCTGCAAAGTCTAAACACAGGCATTGTTGCTGTCTTGCAAGAAGCTCTGTGTGTCATGGCTAGCTGTCTGCATATAGCTCATTCCAGAACTGTGGCTACCGTTTAAGGAACGTGGCAGTCCAAAAGCTAACTGATGATTTACGTGTACACTTCATTTTTAAAAAACAATTTTGCACCTGAAAGTACAAGATAATGTCAAGCATAATTGTATTAAGAATAATTTGCCTGTGGTGCTGAAACTTGGTACTCTGTTTTGTTTTTTGGAATATGCTGAGGATCAGCATATTGGTTCCAAATTTCTGAGTTCCAAGGTTCTGAGGGTCAAGGTCTGGTACACAGAGTGATGGATGCACGCACGACGAGTGATCCAGACCTGACCCTAGTTTCTCTGAGCTAGGAAACTAAACTTAGTGCCATATTTTATAGGCAGGGTAGTAAAGGGAGGGGGCAGGTGAGTGCTGGACAAGCACAGAACAGTTTTTGATTGGCTGGCAGGAGCCAATTAAAAGTGGTCATTTGGGCATTTTCCATTCTCTTTGGTGAATTTGACTGTGTGCTACACTGCTGTGCTTGTAAGTATTTTGGCTTGGGGGAAGTGCCTGGCCTGAGCTGTCCATAGGGGCAATTCTGTGGGTCAAACACACATTTTGAAGTGAGTGCTGCTTGCATTACTTGGGCACCATAGGACCATGCTATGGGTTTGGCATTGCCAGTGGCTTTTGCAGTTGCACTTTGGGTTTGTCTTGTGATTGTCTCACTTTTGCAGTGTTTTTTTGGCACTGTACTTCTGCTGTGGGTTCAACTTTGCCAAGATGTGCCCAGCTGGAGCACGGGGGGTGGGGTGGGGGGGTTAATTTATGGTGTGTGGGGAGAGGGTTTGCCTTGCATAGGAAGGCACAGAGCAAGGGAGGCACATGTTTTTTTGTGGAGGGGTTGCATGTCTGCTTTTTTGTGGCTATGCCTGCTGGGTGGTGGCACGCATGGGACCAGGAGCCCAAACTTGTTAAAACTTGATATGTTCTGTTTTGGGTACCCCAGTGCAACCCACTCACCCCAGACAGAGTTTGCATTTAATTATGGGGCATTCTTGGGGGCGGGGGGGCAAACTTGCTGGTCATTATTTAAAATGGTGGGGGGTTTGTAGTGACTTGTGTCTCTTTCTTCTGCCTGCTGGCAGNACTTGTGTCTCTTTCTTCTGCCTGCTGGCAGGGCTGGGAGTGGGACCATGTGTTCACTCCTATGGGGCACTATGTATAGGGGCAATGAGCCCAGGCAAGGGGGGCAAACTTGCTGATTGTTAATATGGTTTATTTGGGGGGGGGGCTTGTCTGGTTTCTTGTGGCTATGCCTGCTGGGTGGTGGCACGCATGGGGCCAGGGGCCCAAACTTGTTGAAACTTGATATGTTCTGTTTTGGGGCACCCCAGTGCAAGTACCCCACCCACCACAGAGCCTGCATGTAGTGGGGGGCAGGGGGAGGAAGGGGTGGATGCACTGATGTACACCGTGATTGGATAAGCAATTAAATGGCTGTACATGGTGCCATGTGCCGGCTCAGGCGCCAACTGTTTCCAAGTTTCCGCGATTCCGAATTCCAAGGTTTTCCAAAGTCCAGAGTTCCAAGTTCTGAGTGATGGCCCGAAAACTTAGTCCTGATACTCGGAACCTCAGAAATCCTTGGGAGGATTTTTTTTGCTATTCAGTTCAGCTCTGGCTTAAACCTATTGCAGAACCATTTATTTATTTATAAATTTATTTATAAAATCATTTAATACCCCACCCCTCCTGCTCCAAGCAGCCCAGGGCGGCTTACAATATGGCTATTAACATTCTACTTAACAAAGACAAGGCAACATTACACAGATTTCTGTTGTGTCTCAGGCTGAGTTGCAGGCCTGCTACTCCACAGCAGCTCTGGGCCAGGTGACATGAACCTAAACTTGTGTAATGCCTGGGAAAAGGTTAGCACTCGCTGCATAATGGGGTCAAAGAGTTGCATTACAAACACACTGACTGGGTTTACTTTACAAAGAAATCAACTTCATCTTTTTCTAACATTCCTTCAAACAGAGTCTCAATCAAATCACTCTAATCAGTCTGACAGTGGAGTTTCTGACACCCAACCAACAGGACACATCCGTTCCCAGAGTATTGTCAGTTCTATCTTCTCGGAGGCCTGGAAGCGAGGCACTCAACTGGAAGAGTCCAGCAAGGTAAACAAGAAGACTTCAGCATGAGAAGCAGCGCCCCCACAATCTGCTCTCACCGTCGTGATGCTGCACCACTTGCAGCTTTGGGATTTCTTCCTTTATTTTTACTCTTATCTTTTCAACATTACTGCATTGCCATTTTTCTTTAAAATATAGCTTTCTCCAGAGTGACAAAAGAGAAGTGTCTTGTTAGGCTTCTCTTGAACCTTCTGTCCATTTTTACATGTGGTTAGATTAACTTTATTTTTTCACTAGGCATTTCTCAATTATTAAACGTAAGAGCCATATTATCAGAATTCTGTCCCATAGTCTTGATTTAAGGGTGAAGTAAAAACACGGTGAACAAGCTAAATGAAATCCTTTCTGTAAGAATAAACTAGTGATGTCCTCCTGTTTGGCACCTGCATGCAAATTCGGTTTGAAACCTGTTCCAGTAATCCTCTCGGTTGCTGTTCTTGGAGTAGATAGGGGACTTATAAAACTAGAAGCACTGAGTTCAGGTATTAATTGTGAACTTTATTTCAGTTCTTGTGAGCAAAACGTTACCATTAATGTGGCTCCGTGGCAGTCTCGGATAGCATTAGTCTTTAGCTTTTTTATTAAATAAACATCACGGAATATGCTTTTTGATTAGTTACAGCTATTTAGCCTGTGATTAAATTATTACATACTAAGTTTTAGCCTGGAGCTCGTTCTTGCCAACCACAAATCTTTGAACGTAATAGCTTAATTTTTAAAATATTAACGTATCTTAACTTTAATAATCATAATGATAATAACCAAAGGCTAATTAAAGAATGGGTAGAGAGTAAAGGAAGTTTTCAACAAATCAAAAAAGCCAAGAAACGGATAGCCAGCTATGTGTAGCCCCCCCCCCCCCCGAAGTTCAGAATAATTGTTCTTCTTTCCTAAACATTAATTGTATTTTATTTGCTATTTATAAAAAAAATCACCCTCTATCTTACTGGATTCTATGCTGCAGATTTAATTGCCATTAAATGTTTTTTTAAATTCCTAATGAACGGCAATCGACTTTTTAAAGGTTACTCTTAGAGCACCACGTTTAGAGTACATGTCTAGTTCTGTATCTTTGAATAATTAGCTTTTTCTAGTCGATAACATTTGCTTAACCAGGTCGGGCCTTTACAAGAAGAGCCACTAAATGCATGGTTATTTATCTAGTTTCTTTTTTTATTATTATTATTATTTATTTACACGCATTTTAAAACACAATGTGTACGTTGTCATTGCTATGCAAAATAAACAAAAATGTATTTAAACCATGTGCTTAAATGAAAGAGAAGGGAGGGGGAAGTGGAGTAGCGTATAAAAGACGAAATCTGCTCGTTTTCCCACCTGGTGGCATCCACTTGTTCTGCTTCTTGCCCCCTCTGCCTGTGTTCTTACGCTGCTTTGTTTTTCCTGTTGCCTCACTGTCTCAGGTGTCAAATGTGAAGCCCAGCACAGCTAAGGTCTGCGTACCTGGGGTGCCTTATGCAGGGCAGAATTAAGGTCAGGGGCTGATATTTGAAACACGTTCTCCTGGGTGACCAACATAATCAGAATCCCACAGACTAACCCTTTGAGAGTCCATTGTTTGTAAACATGCCGACGCTCAGCAGTCTCCAAACACAGAGTACTGGTTTTACTTTCTTAATTTCAGACATACCCCATGCTCTTTTCTGTTACTACTACTATTCTGCTGTACACTCTGTTCAAAGGAAGAACTTGTTCAGTACTGGCCAGTTGTTATATGCAAATTCTTTTCAGTGGTATAAATTAATTAATCTCTTGGGACCAAGACAGCAACTGCACTATAACTAGGTGGGGACAGCCTTTCAAATATCTGAAAGGCTGCCATAAAGAAGATGGAAAACAATGATTCTCTCTTGCTATGGAGGGTAGGACAAGAAGCAGCAGGTACAAGCTGCAGCAATGGAGATTTAGACTGAACCTCAGGCAAAAATCCCTGACTCTAAGCGCAGTTGGGTAGTTGAATAGGCTGCCCAGGGAAGTTGTGTGTTCTCCATCAGTGGAGGTTTTAAAGAGGAGACTGGCTGCGCACGCATCTTAGATGATTTAAGTGTGGCAATCCTGCACCAGCTAGAGAGCTGGACTCAGTGGCCTCTTGGTTCCCTTCCAGCTCTGATTCTAGAAGGCCGTGATCCAACAACTAACACCAGCATAAGTGATTGGTGGATTGTGGCCAAAGTAGTTAAATGATATTTTTTATTGGACCAACAGAAGTCCAGTAAAATCTGTCAGTCCAATAAAAAAATATCTTAACTACTTTTTCTCCATCTTCAACTATCTAAGTCTATTTAGTGGCACATGCTAACGTACATTCCTGTGAACTATTTGGACCCCACTAGATAGCAGTCTGTTTAGCACCAGAGTCAAACAGTTTTTCTCTTCTGTACACCATGAAATGTACTACTTGGCTCAAAACACAATATAGTGAGAGTGGGGCATTACAAAATAAAAGGCCATGATCTAGATCATCATCATCTTTAATTTTTAAGAGAAATTTCGGTGTAGAACTGAAATAAACCACTCTGTTCCTAGTCCTATTAAGCAACATTGAATCATTAGGCTAGCCTATATTGTAGAATGCAGTGTTCCCACGACTACTTCCCCTCTTGTTCCTTTGCTTCTGTCTCCATGTAACACTCAGTCTGCATGTTTTTTACCAAACCAGTTTTGTGCTTCTGAAATCATGACTTTGTAAAGATTTTTTAAAGACAATTTTCCTTCCTTTAATTCCTCCCCCCCCTTCTTTCTGTAGTGTTGCATTCTGGTGCATGTTGAATGACAGTCTGTCAGTCATCCACCACTGTAATCTTTGTTCCTAAATATGGCTGCAGGCTCTGAATATTTTCAGAGTTTCATGCTTCAGAACATTAATATAGTGTCCTTGCTACGTTAACGTAAGAGGATAGCATTCCTCTAGTGCAGACAGAAATCATGGAATAACAAGTGCTCGTAACGGTCTAAAGACCGTGTGGCCTACTGCAGTTCTGTGGGCCTAAGAGAATCTTGCTCTGAACGGGTGCACCATTCCAAAAATGTTTCTGTGAGTGAACACTGGCTCCCCCTTCTGAGTTGCATTTTTGTGGGACTCTACTTGAGCCCAAGGGTTGGCTTTCGGAGTTCTCTTTACAAGACCAAGTCCTAATTCTGAAAGTTGCAACATACACACAGCCATGCACAGTGGATGGTAAAGCACTGCAGCTGCCATCACAAGCTGCTTTCTTGTCCGACGTTTTACTAAAGTATCTCTCTCGCCATTGTTGAAGCATATATCTCAGTAAAGTTATGGTTCTCACCATCTATTTATCCAGGTCTAAGTTTTCAGTCTTGTCAGTCTTTTGGTGTTTACTTTGCATCTTTTGCTTACATTCCCTGCATGTTGCAATCTGCTCCTGAATCTTGCAATAATAGACATATTTGGAACTTGCCTCTGTAATCTCTCTCTTTATCTTTCTTTTTAAACCCCTTCTTTTAGGCCAGAATGGAGTCTGTGAGCCGACCCTTCGCTCCACTTGTACCTCCTTTGTCCCCACAGACAAAAGCAGCTACCCCATATACAGCATCGCAGCCATCCCCTCCACTTCCACCTCCCCCACCCCCGCCGCCGCCTCCTCCTCCCCC